>JAQIWV010000201.1:0-11292 GCA_034696705.1 Isotomurus plumosus
TAGAATAAACTAAATTTAAATCTTATCTATCCTCTTCTCTCTCAGAAATATTAATTCTTAGTTGTAAGGTTTGCGTTCCATATTCTCTCCCATACTCTTACCTTACAAAATGGCGCCCAACGTTTCCTAAACTTTCTAAATCTTGCTAAAATTTCTTCAAATTTCTGAATTTTTATTTCTGGGAAGATTGAGAGATTTAGACTCAATTTCTGAATTTCTGAACTTATAAGTCAGCCATAGTCCTTGAGATTCTTTTGTTTCCATCAGTATGTCAACGACAGCTACTACTAGCACTACTACTAGCACTAGCACTGCTGGTAGTACGGCTACTAGTAAACCTGGATCAACCGTATTCAGTATACCACCAGGAGCTGACCCTATAGCTTGTTTGACAAAAGGTTACTCAGACCTTCATGTAGCATTAATGTCGATGCAGTTGCAGCAGGCTGACTTGGTTAGTAAAATGAATACATTATTTCGAGCTCAAATGGCAGGTCAACCCCCACCATTAACTACGATAGCTTCAACTAGTACGACCACTACCACTACTATGACTAGTGCAGCTACATCTTCGAGTACTATTCCAACTTCTTCAGTAGCCACTATAGGAACTTCTTTACCATCCTTTTCATATTCTGGTTCTATTCCATCCATATTTTCTGGTAGTCCTAGCTTTCCCTTTGAAGCATTACCCAAGTATATAGCCAAGAGTATGTCTCCCGAATACTATATTCAAGAAGTCACTGAATTTTTTATACTTCATTCAGTGCCAGTATCCTCCTGGATGCTATTGATTCCACGTTTTTTTCCTAATGACTCTGATATAGCCAAGTGGTGGAGGGAAACAAAATTTAGTACCCCCACTTGGGATGAGTTTACTGTAAAGTTCATTGGATATGAAAAGAATGAGGAAGCAAAGGATACTCTTCTTTCTTCCTTATTCCAGAGGCGGCAGAAGCTTGATGAGCCATTTGAGACATACGCTTGGGAGATTAGCTCCATGTATCGTAAGGTTGATCGTTCAGTTCCTATTAAGGAAATCGTCAATCGCATACTGAATTCTTGTCTTTCTGAAATCGCAGTGCATTTACGTACTCAGCACTTTAACACAGTGGCGGACTTGATATCTTTTGCTCGAGAGGTCATTGCAGATCTTAATCAGTCTCGCAGGTTTCAGAAGAAACAACTGTATCGGATACGTCAGTCCGATCCTGTTGTGAAATTCGAGTATGATTCCAAATCAAATTTTCGAAATTCAAATTCCCGTCAATTCTTTAATTCAAAGTCTACTTCTGGTAAGGATACATCTCCTGAGCCTCATAAAATCACTGACGATATGCCGATATTTAAAACAGGAGAAGTCATACCTCCTATTCCTAGTAGCTCAAGTTCTATTCCTACACAAGGTAGGAGAGACAACAATTCAGTATGCCGATATTGTAAGAGAAATGGACATACCATTACAGAGTGTCGTAAGAGGCAATGGGCGGAGTCCCAAAAAGTCAATTCGGATGCAAAAAACTGAATTTGGAGAACTCAGAGGGGTCTGGGTTGCTCCAAGCTTCTATTTTCCCCAAACTAACCCCGCAACTTAATTTACATTTTCCAACATGTGAACTCCGTGCCTTGGTAGATACAGGAGCTTCACATTCCTTTATACTAACTTCCTTACTATCCAAACTTAATGCAAATGTCCAACCCACATCATTACCGTCAGTTAAGCTCGGTAATTCTTCCTTAGCTAAGCCTCGTGGATCATGTTTACTTGAATTCTCATTTGCAAATCAGTCTTTTTCTCATGAGTTTATAATACTGGATGATTTACCTTTCTCTGTTATTCTAGGCACCGATTTTATATGTTCCTCGCAAATGGTAATTAATCTTGCAAGTTCATCCTATTCTTTCTGTTCAAATCCTCAAGTCATTTTACCTTTTGCTAATAGTGAGACCTTATGTGCTCTACAAGGACTTAACTCAGATCAAGAGTCTGAATTAACATTTCTTCTTTCTGAATATCCTGACGTACTTAGTGAGAAGATAGGGCTTTCTTGTAATGTGGAGTGTCAGTTGCATACTACATGTTCTCCTATTGCAATGAAGCCCTACCGTGTATCTCCAGCAAAGAACACACTCATTAACGAGCATATTCAAAAGATGTTAAACTTAGGTATTATCCGTCCCTCTACTTCTGAATGGGCTTTTCCGGTGAACTTGGTTCAACAGTATGGCACACATCGCTTTTGTGTGGATTACCGTAAGCTTAACCAGTCCAGTCGTTCTGATCCTTTCAGTATACCTCGCATCGATTCTTTACTTTCCAAGCTAGGAAATGCTTCCTTTGTTTCCAAAATTGATTTGCGTAAAGGATACTGGCAGATCAGAATGGCTGATGACTCCGTTGAAAAAACTGCCTTCATATGTGATTTTGGCAAGTTCGAATTCACGCGTATGCCTTTTGGTTTGAGTATTGCTCCATCAATTTTTCAACGTGTCATGAATGATACATTAGGGGATGCACGCGGAAGGTATGCTGATGCATACTTAGACGATATAATAATTTATTCAACATCCTGGAGTGAGCATCTCAAACACATAAGACACATACTAAATCGCCTTAGACGTGCAGGCTTTACGGCCAACGTTGAAAAGTGCGAATTTGGTAAAACTACACTTAAGTATCTCGGGTATATAGTGTCTCCTGACGGAGTCACGACAGATCCAGAAAAACTCGATCCTATATCCAACTATCCCAGACCTCGCAACCCTAAGGATATTAAAAAATTCTTAGGTATGTGTGGCTGGTATAGACACTTTATACCACAAATGTCCAGTATAACTGATCCTTTAACACAGCTTCTTAGGAAGTCAGTCAAATTTGCATGGTCTGATTTGCATGAATCAGCGTTTTCCAAATTAAAACATGCTATCCTTACTTCAGTTGTACTGGCATACCCTGACTTTTCCAAGCCGTTCATTCTTCGTACGGATGCGAGTGATGTTGGCTTAGGGGCAGTACTGGCCCAACGTAATTTTGACGGATATGAGAGACCAATAGCTTTCGCTAGTCGTTCTTTGTCTACCACTGAAAGAAATTACCATGCATCAGAGCGTGAGTGTCTTGCTATTGTTTGGGCTTTAAAAAAGTTTGAACATTATTTGGATGGTCAACCCTTTGATCTTGAAACAGACAATAGAGCCCTTGTTTGGCTAAATTCTATGAAGGAAATTAATTCAAAGTTCATGCGTTGGTCCCTCAAAATCCAAGATTTTCAAGCCAATATACGACATATACCTGGCCGCACTAATGTGGTTGCAGATGCTTTGTCTCGGTTCCCTGTAGGGAAGCCTGAAGAAGAAGACCCAAAATTGGTGATGGATCCATTAGCATGCTTAATTAGTCATTTCACTCCAACAATATCACGGGAGGGTATACGAGATGCTCAGTCCAGTGATTCTGAAACCACAGTACTTATGTCTGATCTTCCAAGTGATTTTTGCATAGCAGATGGAATCCTATTTAAGAAAATAAGGAATATTCAAGTTCCATTTATTCCGATTTCCTTGAGACATACCTTCCTTAGTTATTTTCACGATTCTCGTTTAAACGGCCATATGGGAATTCGCAAGACAGCATTGCGTATATCCCGCAAAGCATACTGGCCTAATATTCATGAGGATGTCTCACAGTATGTCAAATCCTGTCATGTATGCCAACTCTCTAAAAACCCTAACATTAAGCCTCATGGTAATCTTCAATCTCATATAGCGTCAGGCCCTTGGGATACACTTGCGATCGATTTTATAGGGGAACTACCTATTACCCAGAATCGTAACGTGTGGCTCCTTGTGGTTGTTGACCAGTTTAGTAAATGGGTTGAGTTGTTTCCTTTAACTTCTGCCAAAGCGGATAAAGTATGCTCTGTTCTTGAGAAGGAGATATTTTGTCGCTACGGCTCTCCTAATTCAATAGTATCTGACAATGCTACGAATTTCACTGGTAAACTGCTTGCTAAATTATGCAAAACTTGGAATATCAGACATAAGTTCGTTACTACATACCATCCTCAAGCTAATAGAGCTGAACGATCTAACCGCGATATAGGCAATCAACTACGATGCTTCATTGCGGATAAGCATAACAAATGGGACGAACATACCCACACTATTGCGCTAGCATTACGTACTGCTATATCTGAGTCCACTGGTTTTTCTCCGGCTAATTTGGTTTTTGGTCGTGAAGTAAAGCTTCCCTTTGATCGTTCTATAGATACTGAAGTATCCGATTCTTTCCATTCGAGATTTGACTATCAGTCTGAGCTTGCTAACAAAATGAAGTCTCTGCATTCTGCTGCACTAGCTAACATGAACAAGTCTGCTGCAGTTCAAGCAAAATATTATAATCAACGCCATACTACCTCTATATCTTTTGAGATTGGCGATCTCGTTCTATTAAAAGCCCACTTTCTGTCAAACAAGTCTAAGAAGTTTTGTAAGAAATTTGCATTTCGTTGGTCTGGACCATTTAAAGTAGTCAAAGTTTGTTCACCTGTCACTTACGAATTAGACATACCTTCCAGTACTTTCAAAGTCCACAACATTAAGAATCTCAAGACATACTATGATCGGCCTTCTGCCTCTGACTCCTTATCTCACGAAATTCTTGAAGCCGAGTCTCAGTCTGTGTCTGGTGATGAGAGCGTACACTTTGTTCCTCCACACCCTTATAATTTACGTTCGATTGTAATTTAGTTTACGAATTTTTGCTCAATTTTGGTTAATCTGATCAATTAATCTCAATATGTGTACACTGGATTGGAAGAGGTATTTTTCCCACCTATTGTTTTGTGTATACCTTCATAAGTCTAATTACTGTTATATATTATCTATATTATCTACTATGTTCGTTCCAATTTATTAGACTCTCTGAGTCATCTGCCTTCAAACAACTCCCTGGGGAACATATTCAAGCATTCTGTTGGCGTATTGAAACTGGTATGGTGAATACCCTCAATGTTCAAGATATCCCCGAATTCGTTGTTTTGAAGAGAGCACTTCTCGGTCTTCATCCCCGAATTTTGAAGTATATACCATCTCCTCCACCATCTTCTCTTCCTGAGCTGTTCGTGTTTGCCGACTCAATCAATGAGCTGATGCCATCTGACGATCCGTTTTGGAAGGAATCCGAGGGCCCGCGGTATTCCTCTCCGAAAGTCGTCATCGAAGTCCTCAACGAAGACGCTGTCTACATGCCACCTAACCCGAATAAGTGCCACAAGTGTCTTGAGACTGGACATTTCGCATGGCAATGCCCGAATCCCCGAAGTCGGAATCCAAGCATCAAGCGGGTGAGGAAGAGTAAGCGTAGCAGGAAAGCAGGCCGTAAGGTCTAGCCGACCAGTTTGGGGAGGGGGTGTGTAAGTGCTTACTGTGACTGGAAGCACTTACTACGCTAAGGCTGAGACTGCCTACTCTACTTGGTTACCCTATACTAAATTCTAACGTTAATTCCCTATGCTAAATTCCTATGCTAAATTCTAATGTTAAATCCCCATACTAAATTTTGGATGCTTAATTCTTAAAAGATACTTGTATACTAGCTTTTCCCTATATACTAAATTTCTTGGAGATATATACTAAATTGTAAGAGATATATACTAAATTCTTTCTAGATAAATATACTAAATTTCTTGTAGATATATACTTAATTTTTGTTATACTTAAATAGATACATGCTAAATTCTTGTTCTGGTAGCCTTACTTAGGTTAGTACTCCAATACTAAATTCTGGTATGTATTTTAAGACATACATGCTAAATTCTAAGGTATACTCACTTTAACATGTGAAGTCCCATTTCCCAGTTCTCTATAAATACGAGCTTCGCTCGTATATTATGTTTATCTTATGTTGACCTGTGACTGGACAACATCTCCTATGTATGCTCATACTAACTCCCTACTTCCTTAGAGGTCTGAGACGGATCTCCGCAATTCATGTGACTTGGATTGTGTTAACCTGTTGGTATCACTAACTTAAATTAGAATAAACTAAATTTAAATCTTATCTATCCTCTTCTCTCTCAGAAATATTAATTCTTAGTTGTAAGGTTTGCGTTTCATATTCTCTCCCATACTCTTAGCTTACAAAGTTAACCCTTTATTGCTTTTTTTCTTAGTTTTCTGACTTCAGACGGAGTTGTCCTTTTGTCTACGAAAGGTTTGTTTTGTACTTCAATGAAGGGTACACAGACTTCATACTAATTTTGTAACTTCCCAAAGTCATCGTATAGTTCAATTTTTTGGAATTTACAGATTTTAGCATATTCACAACTTATTTGGTATCGCATTAAATTGGTACTCTTTCATGTAATTAAAAAAATGGGCAAGATTTTGCTTTACTAGATTTAATTAACAGCAAATTAGAATATTACCTCTGTAAATAGTTCAAAAATTTTTTCATGATCTTCTTTTGGAATATCCTTTAAACTTTTGGGCTTGGTTATGTTAGGGTCCTGGTAGAAGTCAATCAAATGTTTTACGAATCTTTTCAGCTCCGCCGGCAATAAGATAGAAGTCAAAGTTTTAGTAGAGCCGGGTTTAGCTTTTCCACTCATCTAAATGAATAAATATTATATCCTTATAATTTTCACATTGAATTATAAAATTTAACATTACGCTATTTTTATTTTATATTTTTTTATCTACAGCACAAAAATAAGTCGATGTTTGATGGTCTGTTACTTAATGCTTAATGCCTTACAGGCAGGCCAATTAAAATATATTCGTACTTTTGTACAAGTATGTTTAACGCTGGTTTTTGTTAACTTCGCACACACTCAATTATTAAAAGTAAGTGATAATGATGGTTTTCTTCAAACCCATCGTTACATTCGAATTTTACAATCAGAACAATCCTGCTTATTTCCTTCGTTAATATCGTAAAGCAGGCTTCGTTGACCCTCGCACTGGGTAGTTTTTTATTGTTTCCATGGTTTTAAAAAAATATTTTACAGTTCTCTCGAGTTACGCAAAAAGTTTACCAGACTAACTGAAGGGTTCAAGCTTGGTATGTCTTGTAACTGTCGTAAGGAAAAAATAAGCTGAAAACCAGGAAAACTGTGAGCTTCGTTATTCGATTTTTCGTAAACCTCGCGAAATAAAACGTAAACTGCGCGGTTCAAGAGTGCGTTCAATATCCTAAAAGCTGAGTACTTGGAGCATAGAAGATAAAACCTCCATCAAATCATTAATTTATCGAATAAACCACAAAAGGTTTTCTGTATCGCTCTTAAAACTATTTGAAGATTATGCCGACCTTAGTTTAGTACTTAACTGAATCAGGAATATCAAGGAGTATGGATATTGGGTATTCGCAACTTTGCTCGGTTTTAAAAGCAGTTAATCCCATTAACATACAAAGAATCACATGGTGCACCTTGTGTGAAAAGGTTTTTTTGTATGCACCGCGGATTCATACACAAACTAGGCTTTGACTAGTACAGCTTATCGAAATCGAATCGAGTGAGTTTTAGCAGAGTTTTTGTATGCCGGCTGGCAGAGAACTATGCTAGTAATGCCGACTAAGATAAATATTTAGATTTTCTTTAAATTCTGCTTTAATTTATTTTATTTGAATTGGTTTATAATAAATCAAAATTTACCAAGGACGTAAAAACAGAATAAAATTAATTAATATAACGAATATCAGGCCCTACATTTTTATAGAAAATTAGTTACAAAGAACTTAGTTCAGTACTGTAAATTGTATATATGACGATTCCTTAATTTTAGTCAACCGAAAGTGTCATCAATTGATCACTCACACCTGTAAAACATGCAACTGACAGTGTCATTACCAACTGATCGTGAGTAAATACCGGGAGCCGTCGTGTTTCCGGGTTTGGTAGCATATAATTTGGCTACATTACTACCCTAGTATACATGTATTACTTCACATTTCTATGATCATGTAAGAATTACTTTAATACTTTTGATGAAAAAATGGTGTAGCAACCTTAAATTACACGTGTTATTGAAGGTTTCACTACACAATTCAGTTTTCAAATGAAGTAATTAAGTGAGTGAGGAAATGCGGGGTGATCGAAGTAGTATGATTATAATACAGCAAATAGTTCTTAAGTTGAAGTACGTTTTAGGCTGGATTTATGAAAACTCTATTTATTGTTCTAACTTTAAAGTGACCGCTCATTTTATGACAGATTAAAGACAAAGAAAAATAACTTACCTTGTAAACAGATTTGAATTATGACGTTACTCTGTGGACAAAAAGACATAAAATTAATAGTACAGATGAACTACAGAAGAACACCTTTAATCAAACAATCTTGTTTAATTTGGTTCCTACGTCCATTCAGCTCGACGGTTTCGTATTTCTGCCTAACATACGAACGGAATTTCTAATCGGAAAACGTAAACTTACTTCAACAACTTCAGTAGTTTCTAACGAGTCCATAAACCTCCATTTAATCATCTGCTTCCATTTTCAAAATTTGAGATTTAAAAAATTATGCTCTCCTTACACAAACTTGAACAATATTAAATACTCTTGTCTCCTTTTTATCGATAATGCCCTAATTTATCTTTTCTAAAAGTATATCTTTTTTACAAATTGTCTATTTCAAAACTATTCACAACTGAATCTACAAAGCTTTTGTATTTCATCATAAATCCGTAGCGTAATTACCTTCTGGAACAAAACTTCACTAAATAATAAATAAATATAGATTTTGTGCTTTCTGGCCAATCTGTAATCTATAGATCTATAGGGTAGGCTACATAAAAGGGAGGGTCTCATTTTTAAAGATCATATCTTATTATAGAGGAATTACTGTGGTTCTCGCTCTAACTGTTCAACTCCCAAGGAGCCGGAGTTGTAAATTTTTTTATTAGTCCGGAGTGGGGGGTTCCCTCTCTAGCCCCCAAAATCCTTGTTGCTTCATTTAAAGCATCAAAAACTAAGACATTTTTATATCTTCTTTTTGACCTGTGATGTAAAACGCTGTCACAATTTAATGTCCAAAATTAAAATTTCATTGTTCAACTTCCGTAGCCGCTGAGATGTTACAAATATTTTCTTTGACCTTTGGGGGATAAAGAAGGAACCCCCCACTCTGAACTAAAAAATTCCAACTCCGGCTCGTAGGAGTGGAACAGTTAGAGCAAGAGGCACAGTAGTTCTAGCTCACTGACGTTCTTTGCAGGATGTACGGAATAGATAGAAAGATATTTACTTTTTACTATAGCTTTTTATGATGGTTTGGCCAAATACTTATTTACAGGAGGGATAAATTGTTTAATCTTTGGAGGTTCGTCCGTAAAGTCCTCTTCTTTAAGCGAATATGATAGATCCTTCTTCAATTTGTTTTTATTTCTATAAACAGCTTCATGAGTAACCTAGGAATAATTTTACAATTATTTCACTCTTATTTTAACATACAACTTAACATATTTTATTGAAAATTACCAAGAAATATTCATGTCTACAAGAAAGGTAACTGTCTACTTGAAATAGCAACACCTCTGCTAATACTTAGTAAGTTTTAAAAGTTCAGTAATCAAATTATTGGTAGCTCATCCATTAAGTCTTACTTTTTATTTTATGTATGATTTAAGTTATGTTATGTTGTCAAACAAGAGTTACAACATAGCAGAAAAGACAACCAAGATTTCTTGGTATTTAGGGTTAGTTTTTTATTTAAAAAATCAGGATTTGTTGAAGTCACTGAAAGTTTATTTGTAATATTTGCTAATACTTTGAGTAATATCAGGGTAAATTTATTTAATCTTTTTGTTTAGTTTATCTTTATTATACGAGTGAGTTCGAGCTTCCACCGATGGATGGTCTCTTCATCGGGTCAGCGTGCCAAAACTCGAGCATGACTTCGTAAAGAAGACGCTTGTTGCAACTCGGAGGACTTGGCATTTGGTACTCGTGCTCTGCTTTATGCAGCACTTCCGCGTTCTTCATCATCAATTAGGACATCCTCCTTTATGTTACCAACTCCGTCAGTAGGATGCCGATGGACCAGACGTCTGACTTTATCGATAATTTTGAGTAGTTGACGGCTTCAGGGTCTCTCCTTTTTATCGTGATCATTAATTTCAGGGGGTATTGTAGTTCCGGATTACGATGTTTAAAGTTTAGAGCAAACGTGTTATTGACAAAAATTGTTAATTATTATTATTTAGAAAGGAAAACGCAATTACAATTTTTTGAGTAGAGTGAACACTCCGACTTAATACAAGATTATTACGACGTCAAAAAAACGACGTCGTTTATTCCGAGTTTCTTGTAATCATCAGGACTAGTAAATTCTTCCCTCCAATTGTATCAGAATTTCAGTATTCTATCGCGAATCATAATTATTTTGAGTTTTAGTTTAATTTTAGCGTGTTGTCAGTATTACTAATATAAACATACGAAAATGTTCTTGCAACAATAATAACCATTCTGACGATACGACAGAGAGTAACAGATGCGAGAAAAAATGAAACTTGCTTCAAAAATTCGGAGGAATTTTGACAGCACCGCAGGCCCTTAACAAGAAGTGTCCTCCGTTACTGAGCATTTTCGAAGTTGACGAAATACCCATCATGTCTTACTGGCAATTGTTTGACATGAGTGAAAGTTACGACGTGGGATTCGTCGACCACAGGTACTCGTAAAAAGGTCGACGAGGAGCAGAAGCGAAGCGAAATTACTCAAGGACAAAGGACGAAATTACTCAGAGGGCACAGTGGGTGAGTGGGGGTGTCAAAATTCAATAGTAGAGCTCGGATTCCGTTTCAAAAGGTTTTTTAAATGAAGGGTTTTGATTTTGTTTTTAGTCCGCAACGGGAAACCAAGGAAACTTTGCCACTGGGGAATGGTAAGGTGAAGAATTGATTAGTCGACTTACGACTGTCAAAAATGGTTGCCTATATCATTTCCAAAAACAATTTTGTTGAAGACCGAAAAAGATAAAATATGACTCATCTAATCATCTTCCGTCACAAGCGAAAAGGAATCAAGACCACTGGAAACGTCTACAATGCCTTTGAGATCAGGTGTCATCGACACGTAAAAATGCGAGGGTGAGATCGTCCACACTTTCTATATTATTGGCAAATCTCTGTACTTCCTCTGAATCCTGAACAACCCTGAAAGTGGGCTAAAAATTAAATTTGGGCTAAAAATGTTATTTATTTATAATTTATTGACTTTCCGTATCAATGGTAAGCTCTATTCTTTAACTCATTGCATTAGATGAATCATAAGTGTCGTTCCAATTCCTT
>JAQIWV010000202.1:0-11275 GCA_034696705.1 Isotomurus plumosus
TTCCAGAGAAGCCCCTTGCCTCCTCCCAGTCTCATAAAGATGTTACATAATGCAGTAAAAGTGTTTTTATACCTGCGTCGTATATTATTGAGATTGCTAATAAATAATCCTCTAAACTACAGAAGTAGGGCTATAATAGTATATGCTTTAGTTTCTTTAAATAACTTTACTTTCTTCTTGTTCTATTCTGAAAGAGTGCCTTTCTATGAATCTCTAACCTGTAGTTGAAATGAATTCGTTTGTTATCTGAAGTGACTCCGAACTCCTCTCCCTTCTTTTCTTACTCATTGCACTTTCATGAAGTGAGGAAGTGCCGGAAAGTTCTCGTCGACACGGCCACTCAAATTTCCCAAGTGTCCATCTCATCTAATAGTATGAGTAGCCTTCTTCCGAATGTGGTAATAATGAAGATCGTTATTGCACTATTCACTCCCTTCAACTTTCTTCCGTATAATTTCATCATCACCCTAATCCTCACTGACTGACCAGAGAGGAAGGGCGTGAAAGATTATAATTTAATCTGTCTATTCTCTTTCCATCTCACACTGAGTGTTAAGTGTATTAGACCGTTATGAAAGCAATATCAGTCCGCAAAACACTTTTTCTGTTCTCTTGTTTTTCCTCAAGGCAAATAATAAATTACAGAGTTCACTATAAGAGTTTGTCAGTGTGTATATTGTATGTATTATTACTATGTACCACTTCACTGAGCAATTCTCTCTGATTTCACTATTGTGCTGCCCGCACCGAAAATTATTATAAAATAAACATATTATTATACCAGAGTATAATAGCCACGCCTCTAAAAATCCATGTGACTTTGCTAAACCCTGCGACTAGTGGTGGTGGTTAAATTGCATTATACTCTGTCATAACCTAGTATACCAGAGAAGAAATCTCTTTCATACCGATGCATACTTCTATAATGGAGGCAGGATTAAGTTATATTACTATCAACTCTGAGACTAATAAGATAGTAATGCGAACGGATTCTTATATAGTAATTCCCCCAGACTCCATAATTCAATTTCCTCTTAAAGTCACAGGGAACATAAAGGGAGGGTGTTCTTATATGTTTCTGCCGTATTACGAGATTCTTACAGATTTTTCCTTACTATTACAAGAATTAATAACTGATGATAACTCTTGGTGGGTTTTAATATATAATCCAACTAACCTTGGGAAATGCTTATTTCCAAATCAATTAATTGGTCAATTATTTGAGACACCTGTACTCGTAGATTCAAATGAGGAAGTTGATATTTATGATTCCTTAATTATTTCTGAGGAACAATTGGAAATAAATATTAACGTCAATTTATTTGAAAGAGATAGACAAGAAGTTAAGGAATTAATTTTAGAATATACTGAGTTATTTCATTCCTCTGGGGAAGTGTTAAAACCATCACAAATCATGATGGACCCCATTCAGTTGAAACCAGGACAACAACCGATAAAGCTAACGGCTTATAGAACTAGTGAGTATGAGAGAACAGAGTTGAATAGGCATATTCAGGAATTATTATTTCACGGAGTAATAAAACCCTCAGACTCCCCTTATGCTTTCCCTGTAATCATCGTCAAAGATGGACATAAAGGCGGAGGACAGAAATCTTCTCGATTTTGTGTAGATTTAAGAGCATTAAATCAAATAATAATTCCAACGAGTTTCCCATTACCTCATATCGACATGCTATTCGATCAGCTTAGGGGAGCAACCTATTTTAGCCTTATGGATGCGGCTAAGGGGTACTGGCAATTTAATTTGTGCCCAGAGGATCAAATCCTCTGTAGCTTCATTACTGAATTAGGCCAGTATTCGTATACTCGCATGCCTTTTGGATTAAATATAGCCCCCTCAAGATATCAAAAAGTAATGAATACATTATTACAACCTTACTTAATGAAATTTGTTGTTGTATACATCGATGACATTTTAGTTTATTCTGAAAATATCAAGGATCATTTGATACACTTAAGGCTAGTATTTGACAAATTAATGTCAGTAGATATTAATCTGAGCAGTAACAAATGTAATTTTGCTATGACCGAAATTCAATTACTAGGTCACATCGTGTCAAAAGAAGGTCTTGCGCCTAATCCAGAGAAAGTTCAAGCTGTAAAAAATATTCTTATTCCAACAAGTATAAATAAATTACAGTCCTTTTTGGGTTTAGTTAATTTTTACCGACGATATATTGAGAGATATGCTGAGAAAGCCGACCCTTTATATACTTTATTGAAGAAAGACTCGTTACTAGAATGGCAAGATGAACATACAAGAGCATTTGAATCATTAAAAGAATCCCTATCAACTGCCCCCGTATTAGCTCATTTCCAACCCAACCTTCCTATTGTCATATATACAGATGCTTCGTTTAGATGCTTAGGATGTATTCTATCTCAAATGTACGGTGAGAATGAAAAGGTAGTGGCCTACGCGTCAAAAAAATTGACTAAATCTGAAATAAGGTACAGTACAACGGAAAAAGAACTAGCTGCTATTGTATATGCAGTTCATCACTGGCGTTGCTATACCTATGGCGCTTGTTTTAAAATAATTACTGATCATCAACCCATTGCAGCATTTAAATTCTCAAAGAATATTAATATAAATCGACGAATTGCACGATGGATGATCAGTTTATCCGAGTTTCAATTCTCAATTTATTACAAACCAGGCAAAGATAATGTTAATAGCGATGCTTTATCACGATTACCTAATCCATTTATGGATGAAAAACTAATAGATGACTTGAGTGAGTTTCCTATCTTTAATATTCATTCTGTGTTAATGTCCACACATGACACCCAGAATACACAATATTCTTTACAATCAGAACTCATCAAAGAATTACAAGAAAAAGATAGATCCTGTATTCATTTGCGTAATTTACTTAAGCAAGATGACAAAAAGACGGTTAATAATTATACAGAAGTTAATAACGTCTTATATAACATCAGTCAGGGTTATCCGCGTCTTGTAATTCCCCATTGCATGAAAGCAGACGTATTAAAACATTATCATGATCATGTGTTAAGTGGACATAAAGGATTCTCAACCACTTTAATGAGAATCAGCACTAAATATTATTGGTATAAAATGAAGCAATATATATATCGATATGTAAGGAGTTGCGAGGTGTGTCAACACACAAAAAGACCTATCAGAATGCCTGTAGGACAACTACAGTCACTACCTTTAGAAAACACACCCTTCAGCTTTCTTGCTCTCGATTTTTGCGGTCCCTTTCACGAGACTACAAAACGAGAAAAATTCTGCTTAGTAAGTATTTGCTTATACTCAAAGTTTGTAATATTAAAACCAACGATAGATCAAACAGCCATTACAACTGCTAAGTGTTTGGTAGATATTTTTACAAACTACGGCTTTCCATCATCTATACTTACTGACAGAGGAACGGGATTCATGAGCGAAACTCTACGAGAGCTGCTTAGAGAATTAAAAGTAAAGAAACTTAACACATCGGCGTATAACCCAATGTGTAACGGTAATTGCGAACGTCAGATGAGTACCATCAAACAGATCCTTAAATCTTATTTAGATATAAAAGATCATGATAAATGGTCCGCCTACTTACCCTTCATACAATATGCTATCAATTCTTCATATCATGAGATAACTAGAATTACGCCCTTTGAAATAGTTTTTGGGAAACGACCAGAAATTCCTTTCGATCGTACTATCGGGATTTCAAATATCTATGGCAAACAGAAAGTCCATTCCAGAGAGTCCATTACAGAAATAATTGCTGAGTTAAGAAAGCTAGTAATAGCCAGAATTAAAGCCCAGAGAATAAGGAATAGAGATAGGTACAACAAAACTCGTGAAGAAATTATTTACGAAAATGGAGATTTAGTTTTATTATATAATCCAGCCACACCCATAGGAGCTACAAAGAAGTTGTGTCGACTTTATACAGGGCCGTATATAGTTCAAAGACGAGTAAGTACAGTCAACTATGAAATTATGCATTTAGAAACATCGATTAAAACAATCGTTAATGTGAAGCGATTAAAAATCTACAACACTAGATTTGAGTCATCCTCTTCCGAAGAAGATGAAGACTTAAATAAAGAAGAATGGATTGAAAGACTTAAAACAGTTGTTCAATTTAATAAGGATAGCACTTACTATTCTCATTTATTTGAGAATTGGAAATTGAACTCTGTACAAAAACCCCTAAATCTAGAGAGTTCTCTTGTGATAAATTTTCCTAATCTTATCAAAGTACAAGTGCATAAGAAAACAAAACCAGTAGAATGGAAATCTATTTTTCAGTCTTTAAATAATACTACTTTAATAGCTGTAGTAAATGAAGAATTATTTAAGCAAATAAATGATCTTCATGAAGCATTACATAAGGTGCTTTGGCCAAGGAAACATAGTGATGAGGTGTTACTGAATCCTAATTGTTTTCAGACTCAGTCAGAAGTTTCAGAGGTCTATTTAAGGATGACAAATCCTACAAAAAGTCTATTTTCATTATTTCAAACCAGCGAGCTGGACATATCTACTACAATTAAGCATCCAACAGTAGGATTCTTGGTAGATCCTAGAAATTATTCATCATTTATAATAAAGTTTAAACAACTCATAAAGGATATTAGGCAGCATCATAATGTAAAAATAGTAGAGGACTTTGAGTTTGTACCGCCCTCATGGCTAACTGAGGTACAAATAGAAAGTATGGTAATGGCACTCGCTATTTTTAATCATATTAGTTTTTATGACGAATGGCTTTCTCTGAAAACTTTAATCAAACAAGTAAACCAACATGCTGAAGGTATTTCGTTTTCTGATGCTCATTTGCGTGAAGTTATATGCATTTTATTGGCTTTTTGTGAACCGCAAAAAATAGTACATTCTTGTGAATATGATGAAACTAATGAATATTTTTCCTCACAGTACCCACAAGTTGATAAAACAACAATTTCGAGAGCATTAATTCCTGACAGCCCGTTAGCTGAAGACTCTTCCTTAAGCTATTCTCCACCACAGTCGGATGACAGTAACGGGGCTGCTAATACTGAGCTTCTTGTGCCCAGTAGTACTCATAGTACTCCTGTACCAATACCTACTAAGTGGTATACTACACGGTCTGGCAGAATAGTAAAACCTCCCAAGTATGTATCCAACCGATTTTAATCATTTTCAGCTAATCGTGTCGTTGCTCTTGTTCTTTCCTTCTTCCATTCTGGGAAATGTTACTTACGTGAGTAATGATACAAAAATCTTCTCCGGTGCTGTAATAGAAGAACTTCCCCGAAAGTATATCTATACGAACAAAGCCCTTTTAGTTTACGAACTTCCAGTAATTCCAGATTTAACTCCTCCAAGGGTGGGATCTATTCCCGAATGTAAGCCCGAAACGTCTCGAACATGGGATTGTACTCAGGGTATTTATATGCGGCGAATGCTTGAAATGGAATTAAAAGCCTCCAAAGCTTTTCAGGATGCAGGAACGGAGACAGATAAAAATCATTATTTAAAGTATGAGGCGAGGAAAACATCACCTTTAGTACTGAGTCTAAGATATCATCAGGATGATTCATTTCCCCCTCCGGATTCAAAGATCGTTTCCCCCGATGCACCAAAAAGGCAAAAACGTGAAAGTTACACAGAAAATAGAATTCATCAAGAACAGCTTGAACCCGAATTCATTTTTCATTCTTCAGCAAAAATTCAGAGTTTTTCAACATCATCAATAGAATCGCTTATAAAGCAAATGGATAACTTCATAAATAAAACTCGAAAATTCGAGCAGGACTTTTATTTATTTTCCCCAAGAATTAGTTCCTTTCCTTCTCGAATGAATCAATCATTTATTGAAATAAAATCGGAATTTCATAATTTATTTCATTCACGATTGGATTATTATTATAGCCCTCATAATCAGGCGCTAGATAATATGCCTTTAAAGGATATTTTATTCTATAACTCCATGGTGAAGTCATATATTTATCTTACGGATCAATACATTACTCAATTTAAGCTCCTTCAGTCTAATTGCCAGGCAGGTCGCATTTCTTCAAACTTTATTTCACAAAAGCTATTAAGACAGGATCTAGATGTCCTTCAATCTAAACTGCTAGTGAGAGACCCTTCGTTTAACTTGGCCATTCCAAAAGAACTGACCAATGTTTACTATCAGTTACCTTTGACATCCTGTATCATTGACTCAGATACCCAAAGATTTTATGTCACCATAAATGTTCCTCTTCAACCTTCGGCATATACACTACAACTACTCTCAGTACGTACCCTTCCTTTTGTAAACTCAGGAAGGTTGTATGAGTACAAAAATGTCCCAGAGATTGTTATTACTGGAATAAAGAAGGAACTTTATTTCCTTTCTCGATACAATGAGTTCTATCCGTCAAGGTTTGTTTATGGGCTTAGTTCAAGTGAGATGTTTGAGTGTCAGGATACACTGTGTTATGTTCCAGACTTACAGTCGGTCACAGACTCCGAACACCCATGTGTTTATTATTTAGTTTTTGGTGGTTTCAAGCACGACTTTTACGTGTGTGACACACGCACCATTCAGCATGTGAGACAAGTTATTACCCAATTGGGTAAAAATCAGATAGCAGTGACGAATCCATATGCTCATCTTCAATTGGAGTGTGAGAACGAATTTTATTTTATTCGTCCACGTTTCACAAAAGGTCTATTAATATTTAATTTACGATGCGGATGCAACATCGTCCTCAGTAAAATAGGCGGCTCTGGTCACGGAATGATTTCACCAATCGGACATCCGTGTCGAGACTATTTCACGGAAACCCGGATTTATTCAATTTCCCCTATAACAATTGAGAACACTCCGGATTTGATTTTTCCTACACGAGACTTTCAAACCTTACCCTCAGTTATCTGCACAATTCCCAAAAACCTGTCACATAAACTTCAGTTTACGACTAAGGTTCGTCCGGCCTCTTTGGTGGAACAAATAGGTTTTTATGAGTCTCTTTAGCTTGGATTTGAACCTGTGAATACATTTCCGCTGTTGTTAATTTTCATTGCATTTGTATTTATTTTTATTCATAGTTTTATTCTATACGCAGTTGCGAGTACGCCTTTATTCGTTCGAGGTGTAGATACGTTTCAATACGAATCCAACCCTCCGTGTGTTTTTCCTTTGTATTTGGAAGTTTTTGTTAACCTCATTCTTTTGTTGATGTTAGGTATTATTCTTACGTACATAGTACGTCGGTTAATACAACCACTGAAAAACTTTCACCAAAGTATTCATCTTCGGTCCATGGGAACAAACACTTATGTTGTATCAGGTTCTGACCCATTAGCAGAATGTGTCCCAGGTCCAACTCGAAGTATGGAATTGATAAATGAGATGCATGATTCTCCTTTTCGATGGAGAGGAATAAACAAATTCAATTCTTTAAAAAGACCAACTTGCTTTCCTGAACCTTTAGCAATCCCTCACTTCGAGAGTATCAAATTACTCCCAATGCCAACGGAACTAAAAGAAGTTCCATCGGAGGTTTGAGATTCATATAAATATCTTTTTCTCTCCCTTTCATTTTTCTTGCTTTGCGTGAAGTCAAGAGGTCAAGTTTACAATCCAATAAATTGCATTCTTACATTTTTAATGATTCATATAGGATATGCTGTTTCATCCCATTACACCGACAGAATTTCAGGACTGTTATTCTCAAATATACACTCCGACAAAATTTGCGAGAATAACAGAAAACTCGTGGGAGCATGGCTATCATCTATATGCCAATCATATTTTTGACATCAGTGATTTATTAACATACTTTGTTGAGTTAGTAGGACGATTCAACGGGTGTAGCCTTCCAATTCATTTTACTAAACCAACACGAGCAACTAGAAATTTGACCATTTGCATTCTTAAGTGCAAGTTAGCTAATTTTGCGTATTGCTGTAGCAAGGAAATCATACTCAAAACTATCACAAAGTCAGTAAATGAAAAGATAGGTAACAAGTTTGTTTGTATTACTAAAAAGGACGAAGAATGCATGTATAATTTTTATGTCAACTACGTTTCTTGGCCTTTTGATGTAACAAAACTTTACAAAAGCCATTTAGAGTTTGTCACTATTCATTTTCCGAAGTTGACAAAGAGACAAGTCGTTCTCTATTTATTACAAACAACTTTTTATGAAAACTCACAGTTTATGTGGTTCATTTCATACGAACTAAGTTTATTTGATCACGCCGATAAGCAAGCTTCGTTTGAGGAAATTCAAAATCTATTAGCAGTCAAATATTCTGAACATCTTAAGACTTTTGCACAGTTCCTATCAGTATATGAATGTAATCCAAAATTACATCAATTTACTGGCCGTCCCGTGACTGAAGCCTTTATTTTTCCGTCTCTGTCCTATCTAAAGACAATACTCTTTGTAGATCAGTCAGAACAAACGGACAAACTAGACTTCATCATAGAAGATCAACTCAAAACCTTAGTGATCGCGGACTAAGGAGTAATGAATAGAATATCGAGATTACTTCCGCCTTCCTCTCACTTTCTGAGAATTCAAGAAAATATTGAGAACTTTATAATAGATAATTTGAATAAGGACATCGTTTCTGTTATTGCAGTCGAAAATACAGTAATAGGTATTTATTTAGATTTAAATAACTTACACTATTTCATCTATTTAATAGCCTGTGAAAATCCTGATAGTTGTACGGGAATATATTATAACTATCGCCAGTCAATAGTTCATTTTAATGTGAATTTAGAGCATTGTGTAGCAGTTGTTATATGTACTGGAAAAGCAGTATTAACCTCCGAGTTTGTTTACAAGAAGTATCAACTGTTACTGTCAGTGGTCCATCATTGCAATGTCCGAGATCATTTTACCAGCAATTCATTTTCTGGATGAAAATAGAATTGCTGAGTATACTTGTGTGCAACGAGGAGTAACTGCTTTTTTACGAGATAATTTTTGCGTAAATGACTTCATCAAATGTCGCAGATATATAAATAGTAATAATTTATTTGTAGCTTTTAATGCTAGATTCCAAAATTGGATTGTTGCGGTGATAGATAAAAGCTGTTTCTATAGTTCAATAGGGATCCAATACATACCAAGTTTGAACACTGTACATTTCACTAAAATAGAAGAAGGAACCAACTACCTTCTATTTTGTACTTTCAATTTAACTACAGACTTGACCCTCTGGGAAACAGAGATTATCACATTCGCTAATAAAATAGTAGCAACAACCAATTTAGCAAGCATTCAGTATGTCTGAAAGTTATAGTGAGGAAGACACAGAAACTTCTTTTCACAATTACATAACTTACGATACAGATGAAAATTGGAAAAAACATTTGACCACATTTGTAGGAAAATTGAAGATTCAGATTGATTATGATGTGTTGTTTTCCATTTGGGAATTATACGCTAGTCATCGTGAACCTTTTGTCTCCTCAGAATGGTCTCCTAACATACAGATGTTTCAGTTTCAAACCATAGGGAACATCTTTGCTTCTCGTTTAAGCCCGGTGTTCTATAGAGATGCCCTTCACTCACCCTACTTGACTAGGAGATTCATAATATCTCTTCATTCCTTAGAAAAGGTTCTTGCTAAGTATTTACCAACAGTGGATCTAGATGAAGGCAAGCGAGTAGGATCCAACCTTTTCATAATCGGTGGTAGTGACTTTCGCACTACAACTATTATTTACTTTAACTTTTACGGAGGAGGTAACTTATTGTGTAAGAAATTTCATACACAATTAGAGTTGCTTTACAAAGAGTATAACGGTAGTTTTGCTCCCATTACGTTCTTTGTTCCCGGAAGCTTTGATCTGAAGGCAGTAGTTTTACACACTGCATTCTATTTATTTATGAAAAAAACAAGTGTATACCGCTATAGTTTACCTCATCTTATAAAGAAATTTCAGAATGAATCAACTCATTTGTCTCTGGATCCAAGTAGCTTGAGTCTTCTCATGGATATTACAAGGGAGTTATTACAGAGAAAAACTATTTAATTAAGTGTCTAAGATTAGTTTTAGTTACGCAAATAAATATTGATAGGATAGTACAGAATAGTGAATGAATCTATTCATATCTACATATGTTGCCTTAATTGTTAATAAATGTGGATTACAATAATATTAATTTAGCAGTAGAACAACATCATCAAAGTTTTGTGAGTGTTAATATTAATATGAGAAAGATGATGACAAACGAGTCTACAGTATTGGTGAAACAAACAACCATTAATTTGTATTGTTATGGAGAAGATCCCAAAGAAAATATTCAATTCATGCAACAATTCGAATTAAATAATTCTGATAAAAATTGGACCGATGAAGTACGTATTGCTAACTTTGGGTGCCTTTTAAGAAAAAGAGCCTTACGTTGGTACAAAGCTGAGAAGGCAATTAGTAGACTTTTTAACAGAAAATTAAATTGGATAGACTTTAAGGAAAGATTTATTAAAGAACAAGGATCAGACACATATCAATTTGAATTCGACTAATTAGTCTAAAACAAAACAAAAATTGATTGTATATACTTATAAAGGATACTTGTACACGAATAAAATATTGCTAGTCAACTTGTATTAGTCAAATTAGTACATTAAGTGAACCCCTCTCCTATTTTAACCCTCCCAACAGAGAATATTACTAACTAAGAGAAGTGTTAGGGTGAAGTTTAGCACAGTGAAGCGTGAGGCTTGAAGAGGACCAGCAGGGACATGACATCGGCATCTACTACCATAAACATTCAACGAAACATTTTAAGTAATAGTGTCAACGTGAGTGAGTCCTAAGTTAATAAAAGGGACAAAGAAACCAATAAATCATTCCCAACTGTTGCTGCCTGTCGACCTTCGTGGGACGCCCTCTTCAACTGTACAACTATCACTTCCACCCCTATCTCTGGAAAATGATCTCCAATCCCCAATTAACCCACATATAATCCCTATCCCATTCCCGTGTCTACCTTCCCAGAGTACTAATTGCAATGTAATTGTCATGTCATAGCTAAGATTTTAAATAAAAAACATAGTGGTTTAAGTAAGCTAGTACTACGTAATAGTAAATACTAATTGATGTGAGCATAGTAAGAAACAACAAAAAAATATGTAAAAGCTTTACGACTTATTTAAATTTTAGTTGCAGGGCATTGTTATTGATATCTTTTTCAGCGGGGAGGAATGCTACGAACCCAAGTCCATAGCACATGTAAATTAAGAAGATCTAATTTACAATGAGTTATCTAGTTATGATTGGTT
>JAQIWV010000203.1:0-11158 GCA_034696705.1 Isotomurus plumosus
CCTGAGGCAGAATATACCGAGACAACTCCACCTAATACAGTTTATCCTGGGAACGAAGAGAATTCTGGAATCTACGCTACTTCCAAGCCATACGTTGTCAAGATTCTTCAGGAGGAGCCTCCTTACGCTTCAGAGTACAAACAGGTTGAGCCTGTGGACCCGTACGTTCCTCAAGAGACATCCAACTACGGAGCAAGCCCGGATCTGCATGATTTGAACAGCAGGAGAGGAGGACATGGAGGAGGAGGTCATGGAGGAGGAGGTCATGGAGGAGGTCATGGAGGAAGAGGTCACGGAGAAGGAGGAGGTCACCACACAGGAGAAGGGCATTCCCACGGAGGAGCCTCCCATCATTCCAACAAGCCTCCTCCATTTCGGTACAATCCGCATTTGTCAGTGAAGGCAGCGCTGTTGGAGCTGCGGAAGCGAATGATGCTGAACATGTCCGAAGTGGATGAGTTGGAGGAGAGGGATCTCCACCCCCGAAACTCAGAGTCGCCTGTCTACAATCCCGTCGACGAGTCGTACACAACTCCTCCTCCTCCCGAGTACAGCGCCCCTGCCACCCAACCTCCTCCGTACGCGAACTACCCACCCACCACTCCAATTCCCTACCAGCAACCTCCTTCCTACTCAAACAGCGACACAACCCCATACGAGTCCCCTGACGTCCCATTGCCTTACCACCCTTTCAACTCAACCACACCTCCTTCATTTGAACAAGTTCAGTACAAAACCGACGTCCCTCCAACGGAAAACCTGCACACTCCAGCGGAACTGGAGGAATCTCCCTACGACAAGTTCTACTACGTCGACCACGAGAAAGTCGACCACGGATCCTTAGCTCACGTCTCATACGACGTCGTCCTCCAACCGACACTCCCCCCAAGTTATCCTACCGAGGCTTATTCGTCTCCTTATCTTGAATCCTCATCTGCAACCTATCCTCAAGACCCCATCGTAACTTACTACTACGCTCCCACCACAAAACCTCCTCCATCTTATGACTCTCCTCCCACAGAACCCCGACCATCCTACACCGAATATCCTCCACCAGAACCCCAGCCATCCTACACCGAATATCCTCCTCCAGAACCCCGGCCATCCTACACCGAATATCCTCCACCAGAACCCCAGCCATCCTACACCGAATATCCTCCTCCAGAACCCCAGCCATCTTACACCGAATATCCTCCAAACTCTTCCCCCATCTCCTATTACCCCACTTCTCCCACCAACAACGAGTACTACGACCCCCCTACATCTCCACAGCCTTACGTCCAACCAGTCCCAAACTATTCTTCTAACGACGTGGAAACTCGAGCAGAACATCACCAAACCGCCGCTCACAACCACAATAAGGACCATTCTACTTTCGTGAATCCATCAGGGGAATCCTCACGGACAATTACAATCAACGGAGTGCAGTACAATGTCATCTCAGACACATTAACTCCTCCAAAGTCTCTGGATCCTTTGGCTCACTTCTCCTCGGAGAATCCTAACAGACTTCCCCCTCAGCAAACAACAAACCCAACTATGGACCCTCAGACTGCAAGACGAATGCTTGAGCTTCTGGCCAAGGTTTACGGACCCAAAATATCGCAACAGCAGCAACGACAAGAACCCCCTAGAACTCAGCCCACAAGATACTTCCCCTATCAGTCAAACAGTCCCTTAGGTTACCAACAACCTCCTCCCATAATCCCAAACAGACTGCAGGGACCTCGACCCAACCCAGGAAGCAACCCCCAACCTTCAGTATCTCGGTATCCTTACACAAGATTCGTGTACACCTACAACAAACCTACCCCCAACGGTAACCAACAGTCGGTAGGAACTCCTCAAGGGTACCAACACCAGCAATCCGGATACACAGGAGGCCCAACAGGATATTCGTATTCCTACGGAAACTCATTCTCTACCCAACCAAACTCTCTCCGCAAGAAACGGAGCATTTCCAAGGAATCCACTGTAAACAACTAATAAAACACTCATTCACAATTTCTTTGCTTTTCTCATGAGCTTTTTGAATCGCGACTTGTCTGTCTGCTTTGGCTTTTACATTTGGTGGTGGAGATTCTACTTGTAGTCCTGTAATTCACGTGAAATAAAATACTTGTTATGTGACTCTAAGCATTCTTTGGTGATGGATTGTATTTGTACACTTAGCAAATGTTGTTGAAGTATTTCAGCTGGCATTAGTCTAATGACATAAGTCTTCATAAGTATGACTTCATGTGTGTCTAGGATTCTACTGGAAACAAATATTCAAGCAAGTCGTCGTCCACTTGGAATCCTGAGGACCACAATTCACTAGGTTAATAATAATCATCCGTCTCATACTCCCAGGAATGTGCTTACCACATTTCTTCATTAATTATTCAACAATTTAACTTCATTTTCATTCCAGACAAAGTATTTAGGGTAATTAATCACACATTCTCTAACTTAACATTAACATTTCAGATGATTACTCATCAGATGTCCTATGGGATGACCAAACGGAGAAGGAATTCCACAAGCTTTTCAATTATTGGCTTACCAAGGATCGAATAGAAACTAAAAGGTCACAACCCGAGTCTCCACTTATCAAAGAGGAGACACCTAAAACATCCCCTTACAAAGGGGGAAAAAGGTTAACTCGAAATTTCTCAAGTAATACCCATTTTACCTCCATTTCTCCTGCTACTACAACAACAACAGCTAAACCATTTAAAAAGGATTCCAAACAACCCAAGCGACAAAAACCCTTAAAAATGTATGAAAAACTACATCCCAATTCTCCTCCCAAACTATCCAAACCCCCTAAGACAATTTACAAGATCCGAAGTCCCAACAGGAGTATGAGTAAAGAACAAATCGAAGAAATGCTTAGAGCTTCAGGATTGAATTTGGAAAACGCAGAAATTCAAATAGTAAATGAAGAGGAATTTGATGAGCATACTTCTCATGGATCCAGGCCAAGGCCATTCCGACCTTATGAACCTCCTCACTACCATTCCTTCCGACCAACAACTTCCAAACCAACAACAACTTCGACCAAACCAACCCCTTCCACTACAAAGAAAGTCTACGTCCCCCACAAAGACACCGAGAAACATGAAGACGGCTCATTTGTCTACGTCGGATCTCACAATCTTATATTCCCTGGCTTATACAGCGAGGAAACTTAAACATGAACTCGTCTAATCCAAATGATTCCTCAAGACAATAAAAATCTCTCTCGTCATCCGAAATGTATTTCAAGGTTTTGCAGAACTCATTTTGTACTTGCATTATATTAATATTATATGGCTTGTGTGGGTTATTCATATTTCATATGGTCACTAAGGAATTCATAAACTATCTATCATCTCAGAGAACTTGATAAAAGATTGGAAGCTACAGGCTTCCTTAATCTTTTTGAAGTGGACTTTGAATTGAACAGACAAAGCTTTTAATTCTTTTAATATTCTACTTGATTAAGTGACTCCTGGTTAGTTATCTTCAGAATGAAGGTTTGCAGGGTGACAATCTTCTGGGTCGTTGGAGTTGTTTTTCAGAGTGTCTTAGGGTTTCCTCAAGAATACGCGGGGCCTGGTGAGACGGAAGTCTATAACGAAGGAGTTCCTGGAGAAACCCAAGGCTCGTCTTACGGGGAACAATACGAAGCAAGTAAGTTTGTGTGAGAGTGAGACAATATGTGAGTTTCTCAATTGGACATAATTTTTTTGTATCTCATAGGTCCAAAAGTGTCTGAAGGAGAAGAAGAAGGATATCCAGTTCAACCAGAACCCGAGGAAGAGAAGTACGTAGATGAAGGTGAAAGTGATCCCAACATTTCATACGGAAAACATAAAGAGTACAATGAAGGTCAGTACTTCTTGTTTTTATATAAATCTAAGATTGTCGTAGATTGAGTAAAAATCAGTAGGGAATTTTAGGAACTCCTGAAGTGGAAGAGGAGCCTGTGCTTCGTGACGTGGCGTGGGAAACAGAAGGGGAAACAACTTCCAACAACTCCTACGCCAAAGAAACTTATCCAGCCGTACCCTTACCCCTTATGACCCCTTACGACGGCCAAGGTAAGAGTAAACCTTAATCAAGTAAACAAATCTTTAAAAAGACTTTATTTATTTAAATATATTTATCACAGAAAGACGTGGAGAAGGGTACGAGGAAGGCGAGGAGCCATACGAGATTGTTCCAGAAGAAGATCCATACGCAGAGCCAGCAAAGGAATACGGAGAAACGGTCGTCACATCTCCCACAGACACAAAAGGCCCTTATGAAAGTAAGATAAGCCCATGGATACAGATAAGTCACCGCATAAGCCCTGCCACCCCTATTTGATTAAAAATGGAATTAGGCCCACCTACCCAAGAGTACGACGCTTCTCCGTCCACCTCGAACAACTACGGTTTAAACGAAGGGAACGTGGAGACAGAGGTACCTTCCGAAGGTCCACATAACCCTGACGGGGACGTAGAAGACGTTGAGCCTTACGAAGGAGCTCCCGAGAATGGCGAAACTTATTCGGTGGACAACTCACAACCTGCAATCCCGTACAGTAAAGGTCAGGTTGAGTCTTCATTCATTTCAACTTCCGAAAATAATCCTGTGCTCACATTAAGTAGATCCCGAGCCAGAGGTAGCCTACACGGAAATGTACAAAAACTCATCCTACCCTGAATCCGAGTCTCAAGTCACTCCGTATGAAAACTCACAACCTCAAGGTGCCCCGATTCTCCAGATTATTGTACACCCAGTCCAGAGACCCAGTGTCCAGTTTCTTAATGAACAACTCAAATATTTCAAATGTGTTGTTTGTAGACTCAGCCACAACTTACGAGGAACTACCCACTGAAGAGTTCAAGGAGACTCCCATCTACACCAACAAAGCAAATGGCAGTGCACTCCCTTACTACAGTCCCCCGGACACTGACAACATCAGCTACTCTTCTCAGCAAACACCTCCTTACAATGAGACACACGAAGGTGATTAGTGATCATAATTTTATTATAACTAATCGTTAAGTGAACATTAATTAACCTCTTAGAAATATGTTTTACTTGTACAGAGCAACCAGCCAAAGTTTATCAGCCAACACAAAGTCAAGATGAATCTTACTCAACCGGGGCACATGAGACAAAGTCTAACTACTCGTCTCTACCAGCTTATCCAACTCCTCCAGGTGATCTCAGTACTTGAAATCACTCCTTAACAATATCTCCATCTTCTTAACTTCCTCCCTTCCTTAGAGACATACGAAGTGCCCAAACATCTGTACCTCCATCACTTGACGGAGATTGCAGTGAAAGTGAAGTCATTCCAGGAGTCGCTGTCTCCAGCAGTGGCGACTCTGAGTGGCGACATCACTGGGCGGAGTGCAGTGAAGGTCTGTCTCCTCTTTCGAATGCGAGCGACACTGACGTTGGGTCTGGAGACGCTCCAGCAGTCGCTGTCGCATTGGGCCAACCTGGGAACTTCCCTTGAAGACCCTCACTGCAGAGGCCACGCTGTATGTGTGCTTTACTGTTCATTCACTATGCCTTGTCATGTCTCATGTGTAATGTAATGTGTAAACTGCTATTTATTTGTCTGTGCAGACCAAATCCCTCATTGTGTTCCGCAAGGAGATCGACCTGGTGGAAATTGACTTGAAGAAGATCCCGTCGATATCCTTGGGAGGACCTCAACCTGAGATCTCTCTGAATAACTTGAAACGACTCTGCTTCTCTGTTCTCCAAAGACTTCAGACAGACAAGGCCTACTACGGAAAGAAGGTGTGAGCACTGAGCACTGAGCAGTCTCTTCACAATGCAGATAGAATCCTCACTTATGCAAATTGAGCTTATCTGAAATATGTTTATTATTGACACAAACGAATATTCGATAGACTATATAACTTTATTGCTGGATGTTTCCTACTATTCTACTTTAAATGTTTAAATAAAACCATTGTTTAAAATGAATGCAAATTAAGTTAAGCTTTCGGGAGACAATGAGGGAACTGTTAAAGAGTCCCTGTCAATTTGAACAGAGCTGAGAAAAAGAATATCCACGGCACAAAAGAATATTGAATCTCCGCTTGCCTTTGTGCTCTTCTAAACCGCTTTCTAAGATTGAAATGGAGTCAGTTGAACAAAGTTCAGTGGATTTGGTCAATCCCCTCGACCCAAGATTAGCCAAGCTTATCGAAGTTCCCAAGGACGGAAAGGAGGACGTTCCAGAAGACGTTGAGGAGGAAGGAGAAGTTACGGGAGAAGACTCAGAAGCTCCTCCTGAAGACACAATGAGCAAAGAACAAAGCAAATCCCATCGGGCGACGTCAACTGAGCCAATCAAAGGAGCTTCTCCTCCGGCATCCTCCGACGCCACCTGCCAAACCGACTTGTCGTGGTTGTCCCAAGGCGACTGCAAATGTCCCAAGGAGCCTCCCAGCAAGCCAACTGAGGCCACAAGCGGCGGAGGGTCTTCTTGGAGCAGTCGAGGGCGGGGAGACACGTCGCGGTCATCCAGCTCCAGTCGCAACGACAACTCGTCTTTCAAGTCGGAGAAGAAGGAGAATTCTGGAGGAGGAGCTCGAGGGTGGCTGAGCAGCGGAGGAGGAGGAGATGAGGACCAGGAGAACTCGAAGCCTTCGTACGGCGCGAGTAGTAATGATGACTACGGAAGAGGAGGAGGAGGTGGTCGCGGAAGAGGAGGATTCAGGGGCGGCGGCGGTGGTGGTCGTGGAGGGGGAGGAGGATACTCAGGTTAGCTCTTCAATTCGAACTACGGGGAATAGGGGAAAATAAGTGATGTTTGTTATTTAGGGGGAGGAGGAGGTGGACGCGAGCGGAAACCAGGCGACTGGGACTGTTCCTGTGGAAACAACAACTTCGCCTGGCGAACAGAGTGTTTCCGATGCAAAGCTGAGAAGCCAGAAGGGTCCGGAGGGGACGGTGGGGGTGGCTCTTCATACGGAAAGAACGGTGAGTTCAATTGCGGTCTTCTTCATTAAATAAAAACGAGTAAAATATTCATTCCTTTGTAGATTCATTTTCTGTCGGAGGATACAATTCCTCAGGAGGAGGAGGAGGTGATTACGGAGGAGGAGGAGGAGGAGGGTACGGTCGAGGAGGAGGAGGAGGAGGAGGAGGGTACGGTCGAGGAGGAGGCTTCCGGAGTTCTTACGGCAGTGGCGGCGAAGGCGGGTTCGGCGGTGGGAAAGACTACAATGACAAGGGAAATGAAGGAGGCAGTCGCGGCTTCGGGCGGGGAGACCGGCCGCCCCTGCGTGAATTCGGGGGCTCCGACGACAACCGCAGAGGCGGCGGTCGCGGAGGGTGGGGCGGAAAACGAGAAATGGACTGGAACAACGAAGCCAACGATGACGGCCCTGCAAAACGTCCACGTCAAGATTACGGAAACAGTGGCGGCGGTGGCGGTGGCTATGGCGGAGGTGGAAACAACCGATTTAACGATAGCGGCGCCGGAAGAACTGAAGTGAAAACCGAAGAACTCTGGGGATAACTAAATTGTATCGTATAATCGTATTTAAATTTAAAGCACTTTTGGTTTTAGGAATTTTGAACCCAATGTTTTAATAATGCTTGTGTGTCTTCAGTTAAGTGCTTTTTTAAACTACTCTCCAGTGATCTTCATGAATCCAAATTAAGGTTTAAATATTACTTTCATGCCTTGTAAATCTTTAACAGTAACTTTGTGCAGTAATAAAATATTAAGTTAAGTTCAGTTTTGTGTTACAAGTTTCAACAAGTAAGAAATTTTATTATTACGTTCATGAAAAGAAGTGTCTTCAAAAATTAATTGCATATTTTAACACGTTCAAATTGATTATACGTTAAGTAATCTACAGTCTACAGTAAATAACAAGTTTTGAATACGAATACAATTCGTATCAGGTATCAGGTTATAGTTTAAAAGTTACATAAATGAAAGTTCATTTAAAACCGGTATGTCTCTAGTATATACAAATACTTGGTACATAGATTTCAAAATGTTGAGCAATAAATTCTACATCTAATTGCCACTAAGGCAGTACACTACATCTACGAAAAGAAATGATTTTTGAATACTTGAACAAATGAAGTCTCGTAACATAACCCATTTTAAGCACCATTGAACTTCATCCTGTAGATCGGAGTGTTGTTCAACGATTTCCGCAACGCTCGACGGCGTCTGTTCCCAGGGCTATCCGGATCCTCTTCATCATCGATAGGCTCGTCCACGATCTGACGCATCTTCTCAATCTGGCTACGGTTAAGCATTGGTCGGCGACTTTCTTCCTCAATAGCGGCTTCGTGCCTCACGAAAAGAGACTCAAAGTCGGAACTCAACACTGATGACTCAACCCGTGGCACCTTCGCCCTGCGGCCCCTGCCAAGTTCAAATCAACGAATTCCATTAGTTTTAATTCAACCATCCACTCCCAACCGCAAAAATCAGCAATTCAAACCCCTTACGGCATAGTTCGTGAGGCGGGTCCAGGCCGCTTTTTCGCCATCTCGGCTTCCCTCTCCCTCTCCCTAGCAGCCCGGGCAGCAGATGCTCTGGTCTCCCGCTCCTCCCTCAGATTTCGATGGAATGCACGGTGGGGTTCGCGTTCTTCTGGTTTCAAAATGAGATTTGGGCACTTAGTGCACCGAAAGTGGGTAGCCATATCATCAGTGGGGGCCTGCAACACAATCACCCAACTGTTTAGTCAACATGCTTCCACACCCATGCCCTCCTACTCCCCTCGAAAAACGACAGTTCCAAATGAAAACTTACCATTTTCTACACCTACTCAGTTCAAACTTGTGTTCCAGGATGAGCTCAAGTCACCTATTGACGCTGCGGTCGAAAAGATGATGATCGAATAAAAGGGAGTAGAAAACCGACGAAGACCGCAGCAGCTTCCCAAGTGGATGTGCTCTCTTGTCTGCAGACGGGAGAAGAGTGAGAAGCTTTTCCTACCTCTCGGCTTCCTCTGTTCCCAACCGCCACTAACGGCCACCTCCAAACTTTTCCCGCTATCATTCTTTTATCCCGTCAGATGGCGCTGCCGTCCGTCTCACTTCTCCCCTCTAGTCTCACTCCACCCCTTTGGAAATAATAAATTCCACTTTCTCAAGCAGACTTTCCCTTTTTATTAGTTTTTATTTTATCGCCAACAACTTTTATTCATATACTTCTACTTACACGCGATCTCCAGAGTCCTCCTCACTCGACTCAAACGCAATACTACCAACAACTCTAAACTCATCCAACTCCTCATCTCGAACTGTAACCACTCCCTGCTTCGCATTCAACACTGTCGACTTCTCCTGGAGAAAGTCACTCCCACTTCCACTGACCCCACTGGAGTCTTCTTTCCCCTGCAAGTCTCTATCTTTCCCGTATTCCAAGTCATCAACAAAGATGTCGTGCATAGAAGATTTCGCAAGGAATAGAGACTCGGGTCGGTATCCCACAGGACTTGTGAGGTCTTTCGGATTAGTACTTGAGACTGGAGAGTCTCCTGGATGTCTTGAGGAGTCCACTTGGACATTTCTGCACCTTTTACTCTTTGGAATACTCCGAATAGGAAAGTTATCGGGACTGACATTCGCTCGGACTTGATTCAACCCCGAATGGAATGTCTGGGGTGACCTACGACAAATACTTCCAGTGTGGACCAGAGTTGTAGACTGAGCCCTATGAGATATACGATCAGCCCTGGTCAGCATTCCGTTTATTTCCACTGCAGGGTGGACAATTGGACATCTACGGGTTCGGAAGCATCTTGCCCACTTTAAAGCTTCTCGACGGAAGTGCTCGTTAAACCAACAGTAAATGAAGGGATTCACTGTGCAGCTCGACCTTTTTTAATCATCAGAAAGAAAAATTAGTAACTAATTATATAGCCGAATGATTAATCAGGCTATGAATTAATCAATATCCATAATTACATTGCAATCAAGTGGCAAATCAGAATGGCGATTGAGTCGTGCCGTACCAGAGAGAAATGAGTAAGAAGATGGTAAATATTTATCGGAGCCCAAGAGAAAGCAAAGAATACAACTGTGATGACGAGCATCTTGATTGTCTTCTTTTTTGCTCGGGACTGCGCTGCTATTTGTCTCGGTGTGGTTGATCCTGTTTTCATACCTAATAGTTAGATAAGTCTTATCTTATCTCATCTATGTCTTACCTAAAGCTGAAGATCTACTCCGTAATCGTTGCATTATGGCGAAATACGACGTGGAAGTGAAAGCCAGTGGAATGAGATATTGTGCCAGGAAAGTTCCCACAGTAAGCCATCGTCTTGAAGACATTGAACCAAAGTCAGCTTGACATCGTCGAACTACTCGGACAGTTAGAATCGTCACAACCTAACAAGACAAATCATTCACTTTCTTTTACAGTCCTCTCGTCACCAAGTTCTCATTAAAGTTTTCACTCTACAGTCTAATCCTTAATAAAATACCCTCCAACTGTCTGAGCTACTCTAACAATTAGTAAATAAAATCATGAAATACAGCTTTGATGATCTTAACTATTCTTTCTGAAACTGACATTTACTACTCAATTTATTGTACAATTAAAGCTAGATTGCAGTTCTACACTCCAGACCAAGTTTTATGATGACAACGCACAACATTAAGTATTCTTAAATATGCAAATCCAGCCGAGTGTTTCCCAAGATATATTCGCGTTTATAGAAACTGGGAAGTGGAACAAACTTACTTTATGGTGAATCGCATAAGGAAGAGAAAGAAATGCTGAGACCATCCAAATAACAAAGACCAGTAAAATTCCATGAGAGCTTTTCATTCGCTTTCCAAGTGGATTCATTATCACCTGAAAGCACAAATTCATACAATAGTTCAATAGTTAAATAGTTTCATGAAAGTAACAAATTTGAATGTCTGTAATTAATTTTGCATTATTCCGTTACCGAGTATCTGTCAATTGCAATCACAGCCATAGTAATCGAAGTTACGTATACAGATGTAACCTGGACAAAAGGTACGGCATGACACAAAACCGAACCAAACGGCCATTCCGATAAAATAACTCTTGCTGCGCTAAAAGGAATGTTCAGAGTTGCCATGCAAAGATCAGCCACTGCCAGATTAGCTAGAAGAGCGTGTGTTAACGTGTGTAGACGTCTACTTCGAATTACCAACTGAAAATCACAAGAAA
>JAQIWV010000204.1:0-11142 GCA_034696705.1 Isotomurus plumosus
GATTGACAAATGAAAAAGCTAGTTTGAGGAACATTCCTCCAATTCTAATAACTAATAGTAAATTAATAATAAATATTAATTACATTTAAATTCAATTAATGTTAAAGATAAAATTAGAATGAAAGCTACAACACGAGTTCAGAAGCAAGTCTTAGTTATTCTTTTTGTTTCATTAACAAGCGTGCAATTTCAAAGACACCAACGGATTTTTAAATTAATAATTGCTTATCTCTAACATAAAGCATTCCCAAATGCCCCTTGAGCAACACATTATCTTGGGAAATTCCCCTACACACTGCAACTACTTTTTCTACTACAGTTTGTCTACTACTTCTTTTTTAAATTGTTCCTAATCAGAAATATTCACACTAATGCTCAATCATCAGTTAGTGCCAGCAGTTCTTCCAGTATCTTGTCCCAATCATACTCACTTCCTGTCTCTGGCGTTGATAATTCTTCATTTGTTGTTGTTGTTGTGGTATTGCAATTCAATTCCAATGAAGACTCACCGGTGCCAACAGACGCATTGGTTGAAACCTCTACCTCTTCCAAACTTGCATTACAATTTTCTTCTGGTTCCACCGAGTCTTCATCCAGCCGGGAGGAAGGTACAGACTCATCCATATCGTGATCGATAACCCAGTAATTAGGAATCATCATAACAAACACACCAGCAATTACGTTGAACAAACCGAATACGCTGAATTCCAGAATTGCTCCCCAGGTCCCTCCAATAACTCCTGCGGTTAATAAAAAATTTAAGGGAATTTTTAAATTGCTATATAAGTTTTAAATTATACATTTAAAGCATACTTACCAAATAGAATCGTAAACCTCAATTGCAGTTTCCTTTCCCTGGTTGTCACAGAGTTGGATCTTTGAGTTAAATGGACAATTGATGTCACGGAGTCACTCCTTTATTTTACACAAAAGGAAAACGTGAGTGACAGTTCAATAAGAAAATAATAAAACAACTGCGATTGTTAACCTTACTTCAAGTTCACTCGAGATGAGAAGTCCAAGTAGCCGTCTGGATAATACGGGAGATATGTAGCGTCAGCGTCGTATTTGATTTCCGTGCAGGGAGAGTAGCAGACCGGGTCTCGGCATTTCTTGTCATATCCAGCCTTCTCCAAATCGTCTAGAAGTCAACAGAGGTTCGTATTTTAATAAAGTAGTAGTTACCAATTAGTTCTTTAGGTCATACCAATTGTAGTTCGAGTACAATTCGCCTTCAAAGGTCCGCAAAGAAGCTCATTCTCCCCAACTGAAAAACAGCAATGTAGCATGTTAACGTACTTTTTAAAATTACGCTTACCACTTAAGGTGAGAAGTGAGCAGTTGCACTCTTGCCGGATTGTCCTCGCCAAGCATTCCTGGTGACAGTTACCGACTGTGTAAATTCGAAAGTTTTTCAAAGGATTTTCAAATTGAAAATAACACTTCCTACGTTCCTGTAAGCCACAAAAATTGGTTTCTAAAATCCCCTTGTTTTTTTTATGTTATTTTAAGTAGCTCACGCACAACACTCAATGATTGGATTTCCTTGTCAGCAATAGTCACCTCGGACCTTATTTTTACAAAAACCTCCATTTTAGGAGGAACTGTTATGCCCGTTCTCATAATACGCGGATCTTCGAAAGGGGAGTGGATTCCAATCTTAAAAATAAATTGTAAAACTAATATTTTCATGTTAATTTTTAGTTTGTAAAATATTTTTTACCAAATATCCATACGAGTCCACAATTGGGCAAGCCATTCCTTTTGTATCTTCGTCAAAAATGAGCACGAATGAGAGTCCTGTTAGTTTTCCAGCGTTGTGTTGCACTTTGGGATAAGTCAAGTCAGGAAAGTCTCGGAATCCTTCCAGTGACATAATCGAGTCTAGGTCAAACTTCATCCACTCCTCCATCTCTTCTTTGGAGTACGTGTGGTTGTGGAAAAGTGATATTATGCCTTGACCCCTAAAAGTATCTCATTTACAGCATTGAAAATTCTTCATTTATTAAAAATCGAGCAAGTAAACCTTCTCAGTAGTTTGTCTGGAATTCGGTTGAAGGAGCAGCCAGTGCCCACATCCGTTTGAATAGGAATGAAAAGTTCCGTGCAGTTCTTTTCATACCCCTCCCAAAAGCAGACAGCCAGAATGTTTTTGCAATCAAGTGTTTTCTATTTTATAATAGTAGAATTATTGATTTAGAAAAAACCACACATTTATTTGCAATTGTTTCGTACTTCTTTCAAGAAAGGAATCACAGAGTTCCGTAATCCAGAATCGTTTTTGTTGTCATAAATCTCTACATTCATATCGGTCACCCACTCTGGATGATTTTTAAGTTTAACGTCGTCTGGTGACGTCACAAGGATGTTTGCTTTGGAGGCCAAACTGTTTGCCAATTCACACAAATGGTCGATTGTGAATTTGAGAATGTAAACCAATTGTTGAGACCATTCAAGTCCTTTGTAAGTGAAATTCTCTTCAGGCGCGTTTATCATCCCAGAATATAAGCTACATACATAAAATATCTTTATAATACATAATAAGTATAGGGTGTTGCGTATGTCGCGGAAATTTACTTAGTTACTACAGTTATTCAAGGTTTCAGGTTGCGCGACAAACGAAACACCCTGTACATTAAATAAAGCAGAAACAATTAAATAAACATTACTTCCAAAATTCTATGTTGGCATTGTTTCTTAAGACCATTGTCCCCGTGATTGTTACGGATGCAAAAGGAACCTTGAAAATGGGTTCGTCATCATGAAACGTATTTAAGACTGGGTTTTCCGAGTATTCTTGCAAAGTTGTTGCAGTTAAGTAGACAGTGAAACCCAGGCAGAGCAGAAACACCGAATTCCACAGAAACCTAGGATCAAATAGGTACGTCTAATCTACCGATAAAGTGCGGTGTAATCTTGTCAGGGATGGAGGAGCAAGCGCCGGAGGGCAGACGCCATCCACTTCCCCATCTCCACCACACTATTCCCAACCGCCCTGCTCCACTTCATATATATAGAATGTAATCTAGTTTGGAGGTCAGTCAGTAATAAATAGTGAAGAGAGACTTATCTCTCTTCCTCCTAAACACAACCTCTCCTCGCAGCGTGTCCATCGCCATATTACTTGGAGCATTCTCCATCCCCGGATAGCTAGGACCTTCATCTCCAGGTCTCAGGGTCTTCGGAGGAACCCCAAGGAGCCCCAGCGCTCCCAACAACCGGTCATCGGTCGGTAACTACATTGACTCATACATATATTAATAAGATAAGAAGGACGGCCCTCCAGCCCTGGACCAGCCCCCCCTTTATCTTATACGTGACGACCTTTCGCCAGCGAGCTCTCTTCGCACCGAAATCGAAGTCAGCGCAACCGGAGCGCTATATAGGCCATAAAAGTTTATAAAATGATCATAAAAACAAATTAAATAATTCTCAATTTGCAAAAAAAAATAGTCGGAGAGACGACGAGAGGCTTACCAACGCCAGCACCAGCCCTACCAACTGCAACAGACGACAACGCCCTCAACTCAACCGGAAACTACTCCAAATCGTCGAAATGGAAAGACACTTTCGGTGAGGTCAATCAGTTTTCGAATAAAACACTACAAGCACACCGAGGCGAGAATATTCCGCCTATGACACACACTACACAGCGCAACAAACTTTATACGGGGTGTGAATATTCCACCCTGCAATTCATATTAAACAGAAGTCACAAAATAGAGAATAAGCAACAGAATTATTAAGAGTAGAGCAAAGGAATTTATTACAGACTTTTTTAATAGAACAATACAATTTTAAAGCATCAAATTAACCTGAAAGCATAAATATAAAGCGGAAAAGTTGCCGAGGAGAGATTATACTTCCTTGAACCCTCCGAGGAGAGAGTTTACTTCCTTGAATCCCCCGAGAAGAGAATATTCCTCCTTGCAGTTTGGAGACGGATGATATTTTTAATTAAATCATATTTTATCAGTTTAGACAGACGGGCGTCTGAGAAATAAAGTAAAAAAATAGATAAACAAATGAGCATTTAACATATCAACACATATGCCGCAGAAGTCTAGAGACTCAGAAGCAGAGAGACAAAAGGAAAGAGAGCTTATAGCGCTACGTAGAGAAATTCAAAGAAGGGAAAGACAAGATAGATATTTAAATAGAACGAACAGCTCATCGTCCGCAGACGGAGTTAACCCAAGAGTAAATCCTGAACTCAACAGTCCTGTAGACAATTACCATAACATATTTCATTTTGATTTTGGTAAAAAGCAAGTAAAGGCACCACACACAATGGGAAGTCAATTTGATCCCACAGACGCGACATTTTCGGCCCTAACCGCAGCACAACAAGCACATTTGAATAATCTTCTGGCACAACACGTCACACAAGCGCAAAAGACAGTCAAAGTAACAACGGTTAACACATGCATTGAACTCCCAGTATGGGATGCAAAAAGAATGACGGCAGACACATTCTTCACAAAGAGTAGAAACTACTTAAGGGCACAAGGCTTTGAGGACATTAAGCATCACCAGGTTTTACCCATGTTAATGAAGGGAGATTTAAAGCTTTGGTATGAAAATACGGCTACGCAAATAGCAAGCTGGGCAGACTTCGAAAGACTCTTCAAAGATAGATTTGAAGGAGAAGTAGTTAAAATAGAGAGAATGAGGATTCTCCACACAAAGAAACAAGGCATGCACGACGCAACGGAAAAATTCATATATGAAATGGTTAATTTAGCCAAACAATGCGATCCGGCAGAACACGAAAGAGTTTCCGTACAAAGAGCAAAGAACGCATTGAATCCACAGTTGGCTGCACTAGTTTCCGATTCAGCAACAATAAATGAATTATTGCAAAAGGCCGCGAGCGCAACAGACATTTTGCATAGGCAGAGCAAAATGACAACTGGAAAACCGGCAAACATTCCACCGCTGAATGCAAATAAAGAGGAAATGAAACCTCAAGGCTCTTCACAACCAAACTATCGGCACGACAACAGTCGGGGACGATCAACTCACAATAACTCATATTCAAACTCACATCGAAGGCAAGCATATTCAAACAACGGGTATCGAAATAATAGTTCGGAAGGAGGAGGAAATAGGGAAGACAGAAATGAACATAGCAATAGAGGAAGCGGATACGATAGAAACAATGGAAACCGTGGATACAATGGCAATAATGGCAACGGTAGATTTAATTATCATGGAAATGGCTCCAGAGGAGGGAACAACTACAGAGGTAATCACAGTTCTCGCGGAGGACAAGATAGAAATCGAGACACAGACAGACAAGCCAATGGAAATGAGAAGTGTAGGAAATGCTTACAATTCGGCCATTTCGCACGCAATTGTCCCAATCAACATGTAACTATGGCCATGTTCACAGAAAACACAAACACACCAAGACAACAATGGAACACAAATGAACAATCTTACTACAACACTAACCAACAATATTATCAACAACCACAGCCCAATAACTATCAACACAACTATCCTAACCAAACACAATTTAACACACAATCCCAGCATGGAGAAAACAATGAAACTTTAAACTACAGAGGGAGGAACTCCGGAGATTCCAGCCGAGGTTACTCCCAACAACACAATTAATTCCCAAAGTCCCAACAATTCAATTCTACACTTTCGGGCAAGACACAGCATCTTTCGAAGCAATCTTAGATTCAGGATCCACACACTCACTTATTGATTTGAAATCAGCACGCAAAATAAACATGGAAATAAATCCAAACACACATTGTAGCATAACATGCGGAAACAAAACTAACACTAAGGTAGTGGGAACACTCAATATGACAATACAAATTGCACACAAACGTATCACAGAAACTTTCATCGTAGTGGAAGACCTTTTGTTCGATTTCATAATAGGAAACAACATTATTAGGAAATACGGAATAGTCCCAAATCTTTCGAGAGACGAGTTTTACTTTGGAGAGGAACCAGACAAGATTTTCAAGTTAGGTAGCAATTCAGGAAAATTCATGATGGTATTAGATGATATAGGGGAAATGGAATATCCAACAGATTCATACGAACGCAGGTTAGAGGAATTATTGGTTAGATTCCCAACAGTCGCAAGAAGAGATGGATTAATAGGCAAAACATCATTCGCAGTGCATAAAATAGAGGCACCAGACGAACCGATCGTAGCAGACACACCCAGATGGTATCCACCAAGCACAGCAATGGAGATTCAAAGGCAAGTTGATGAACTCCTTAAACACGGGTTAATTAGACCATCGAGGTCATCATATGGTTTCAATCCTGTACTCACACCCAAACCAAACGGTTCCAAACGCATGACCATAAACTACAAACCGATAAACAAGTTAACGCGAAAGAACGCAATGCCCATGCCGAAACCACATGTACTGCTTAGATTGATTCCAACGGGAGGTTATTATAGCACCATAGATCTTAAATCGGGATATTGGCAAATTAGGATGCATAATGAAAGCATTGAAAAGACTGCATTCTACGCAAACGGGGCTAAGTATGAATGGTTGGTAATGCCATTCGGGTTAACAAATGCAGGAGCAACATTCGTAACTCTCATGAACCGGGTATTAGAGGATTACATTTACAAATTCGTTTTCGTATACATCGACGATATTATCATATTTTCCAAGACATTAGAGGAACATTTAGAGCATCTTGAATTAGTTTTTAAGAGGTTGCAGGAAGCAAACCTTACAATCAACTTGGAAAAATCACACTTTTGTAAGCGGGAATTGGTATTCCTGGGACACATCATATCCACTGACGGACTTAAGAAGCAACCGGAAAAGGTTCGCGCAATCGTAGATTTTCCAGTCCCAAATACACAGAAACGTCTTCTTAGTTTCTTAGGAATGTGCGCTTGGTACTCATCATTCATAAAACGGTACTCCGAATCAGCAGCACCATTATACAAGCTGATTGGAAAGAAATCCAAGTTCAAATGGCTAGAATGCCACACACAAATCTTCAATAAATTGAAATCCGCGATGTGTGAGGAAGTACTCCTTCACAGCATCGACTACAATCTTCCAATTTTCGTTCGTACCGATGCAAGCGACATCGGCTGCGGAGCAGTTCTCGTACAGAACTTTGATGGAAAAGAAAGAGTAATTTACTTCGCCAGCAAAAGCTTAACGGAGGCTGAGAAGAAACTCAGTGCTTGCGATAAAGAATGTCTTGCCATTGTATGGGCAATACATAAATTCAGAGATTTCCTCTGGGGGGAGGAATTTACAGTAGTCACCGACAACAATGCATTAACATATTTGAAAACACATCACGGTAACTCACGCCGACTAACACGATGGGCGCAAGAGATAGAAGAGTGGAACTGCAAAATAATCCACTGCAAGGGGTCACAAAATATAGTTGCAGACTGCCTATCAAGGGCACCGGTAGAACCACTTTCCCACGAGCCTGATCATCTCGAGGGAGACCGAGACATCTTCTCTCCGGTTTTGGCACTCACTTACTATGAGAACCTGATTCCAAACATCAAATCTGCACAACACGAAGACCCACACACGCGCCTAATCATCGAAAAGTTGTCTCAGCTGATGGCCACAGCCGATTCAATTAACACACACACACAAAACACATCCGTTCACCCAGCGTACAAACTCATCGATAACATGTTATATAGGGACATTCACCCATTTTCAAAGCCGACATTCAGGGCACATATAAATAATGCTGATGAGGGGTCACATACAGAAATGTTAGCGGTCACAGCAGGCTCGTTTGAAAGGGGACCATCGGGAGATGAAGCGGGCTCAAACGCAGCAACATATAATTCGCAGCAACCTGCACGTAATATTTTGGTACCAGTCATACCACGTAGTCTCATACAGACCATAATCACACAATTTCATGATCCGCAAGAAGCCGGACATTGGGGTGTCAAACGCACCAAAAACGAAATAAAACAAAGATTTTTCTGGGAAAACATGAACAAGGACATTCACGAGTTCGTAAAGACATGCAAGAAATGTCAAGAGTATAAAAATGAAAGAATGAAACCCTGCGGGTATCTTGGGTCAACTCCCTTAGCAAATACAATTTTTGAAACGTTATATATAGATTTCATAGGGCCTTACCCCTTAACTCCGATTCGTCATAATCGATTTTGTTTAGTTGTAATTGACCAGTTGAGCAACTGGGTTGAGCTATTTCCAATGCCCTCAGCACGGGCGAAAAGTGTCGCTCAAAAGCTTGAGGACGAGATTTTTTGTAGGTTTGGAAGCCCCAAAACCATTGTAAGCGACAACGCTAAGCACTTTATTAATAAAACGATGAGAAAACTGTGTAAGGAATGGAATATAAAGCACGCAACGCTGTCCGCATATCATCCATCTCCAAATCGCGCTGAAAGAACTAATCAGGACTTGATTAGAATGATCGCAATGTTTTTAAACGAATCCCATAATCGCTGGGACCAGAATTTACAAAAATTCGCACTTGCTTTACGAGCAATGGCGAATGAAAGTACAAAACTTTCACCAGCAATAATAAATCTCGGAAGAGAAATCGCGCTACCGATCGATCGAGCTCTACAGGTCGATAATAACTTAAACTACGAAGAAAGTAGAGAAAAAATAGGAAGAGAACTGCCAGAATTCATGAAAGAAATGGTAGATTTTATTAGGCAGAATATTCAGAAAGCTCACTTGCAAAACAAACAATACTTTGATACACACCGCAGAGAAAGAATTTTTAAAGTAGGAGACAGAGTTTTGGTTCGAAATCATGTTTTATCAAATGCAGACACGAACACGGTTCAGAAATTCCTTCCAAAATGGATAGGACCATATACAATTTTAAAAAGGTTCGAAAACACCTACACACTAGATTTAGAGTCAAGAAAGATTCCAAAAAGACACATTTCAGATCTTAAACCCTTTTTCGAAAGAAAAGAACAGAATCATTTCCCAATTTCATTGAGACAGTCAATTTTAAATGAAGAACCATCAATTCCGATAGCTAGACAGCTTAGAGCAAGAACAAGAGTAGATTATCGACAAGCAGCAGGCTTTAGAGTCAATAAACAAAAACAGAAATAAATCAGACAGAAATAATAATAAATCTCTTTTAAATTATATAGAAAACCCGAGGCGAGCAGTGTCCGTCTTGAAAAATCCGAGGCGAGCAATGTCCGTCTTGTCAACGTCAGAAATTCATCATTCCACCAGGCAAAATCATATTTTCGTAAGACTTATGGAGAACCGAAAACACCGAACCAATGTGCAGAGTATAAAGAGTACCGTGTCAAACTTAATCAGTACAGCCAATTTCCAATCTTTGTAAATCCGTACATACTAGATGTAAATATCTTTAAATTAAAAACGAGTCACTGTCAGTACTACGAACCAAAAGAGTCAAAATTAGTATATGTAGATAATGAAGGAAAGGTAGAAGAGATGTGTAAACACATTAAAACTCACACTGAAATTTCAATTGACTGCGAATTCGATTCAGAACATTTTTTCCACACTTGTACAAGTATAATTCAGATTTCCACACAAGAAACCGATTTTGTAATTGACCCTTTTGTCACATTTCCATTCATTCAGAAACGCCTTAAGTCAATTTTGATGGATGCACGAATTCTAAAAATAGTTTTCAGTGAAAATGACGTACGAGCATTTCAAAGAGACTTTCAGCTTTTTATGGTAGGAGTTGTAGATGTACAAAGCATTATGCAAAACATAAAAGCAACCAGAGACAAACCAGGTTTCGGATTATTAGCTAAAGAACTCTTAGGAGTAGAAATAAACAAGAGTTATCAGTTTTTTCCATGGATTTTAAGACCACTGCCAGAGAAGGCATTGAATTATGCAAGGAATGACAGTAGATATTTGCTGAAGATGTGGAATGTAATAAAACAGAAACACGATGTAGCTAGAATCGACATGACAGGTTCCTTAAATTGTGCAAGAGAAGTGTATAAATTTCCGAAGAGCAAAATTAATGTAGAGGAAGAGTTCAAGTTAGCACTGGTAGAAGTAAAGAAACACGACAGAGAAATAGATCATGTCAAACTGTTTAGAAATCTTGAAATGTTCACACTTTTATTTAATTGGAGAATGTATATCGCAAAACAAACAGAAAAGAACTACAAAAATGTAATTAGCTTAATTGAGTTAGCTAGAATGGTAATTCGTTCACCCAAAGATATAAAAGAGTTAAAATCGATGTGTAATTCATGTTCAAATATCGCAGATGAAATGCTCACCCACGCCATCCAAATTATTAATCCACGTGAGAACACTTTTCCGGAAGAGTCTCATGCAAAACGTGAAAGTACTGTGGAAACAGAACCTCATGAACGTGAGGAGATTCCCTCGGGAAACCCTCATGAAATGGAATGGGCTGAAATCATTTCTGATGCAATAATTAACCCAAATTCAACTCATAATGTTATAAATATTGAACAAAAAGAAGCTAGGGAAATGGATATTGATGATGTCGTAGAAATAACGATGAATGGAGAAGAAATAGAATCTGTAAAAGTGAATGAAAGAGGTGTAAGTAATATAAATGAGGATATTAATCAACTGATGTTAAATGTAAGTTTAAACAGTGAGGAAAGCAAAATGTTAAGTGACATTGATAGAAAACTGCGAAACAAGATATTCAGGGATAAATTCAGGAAGAAAGTAAAAGAAGAGAAGAAGGAATGCAAAAGACTAGGAGAAACTTTCCCGAAGAAACGGAACAATCGGGGCAGAAAATGGAAAGAACGGGGCAACCAGAGACGCAACCAAGGATTCCCAATGGGACCCAGAAAGCGCCCTTAAGGACACTTTCGCGGAGGACTTTGTCAGGGATGGAGGAGCAAGCGCCGGAGGGCAGACGCCAGCCACTTCCCCATCTCCACCACACTATTCCCAACCGCCCTGCTCCACTTCATATAATATATTATGTCGGTGTAATGTAGAAAGAGATCAGTCAGTAATAAATAGTGAAGAGAGACTTATCTCTCTTCCTCCTAAACACAACCTCTCCTCGCAGCGTGTCCATCGCCATATTACTTGGAGCATTCTCCATCCCCGGATAGCTAGGACCTTCATCTCCAGGTCTCAGGGTCTTCGGAGGAACCCCAAGGAGCCC
>JAQIWV010000205.1:0-11119 GCA_034696705.1 Isotomurus plumosus
TACATGACTGACGGTATGTTACTCAGAGAATGTCTTTTGGACTCTGACCTCAAGAGTTACTCAGTCATCATGTTGGACGAAGCTCACGAAAGGACAATTCACACGGATGTTCTGTTCGGTCTCTTGAAAAAGGCAGTTTCTAAACGACATGACCTGAAACTGATAGTAACTTCAGCTACATTGGATGCAGTCAAGTTCTCTCAGTATTTCAATGCTGCTCCAATCTTCACTATTCCTGGCAGAACTTTCCCTGTCGAAATTTTGTACACGAAGGAGCCAGAGACGGACTATTTAGACGCTAGCTTGATTACTGTGATGCAAATCCACTTGAATGAGCCTCCAGGAGATATCCTTCTCTTTCTCACGGGTCAAGAAGAAATCGACACTGCTTGTGAAGTCCTTTACGAGCGAATGAAGACTCTTGGCCCAGATGTTCCGGAACTCATTATTCTGCCTGTGTACTCAGCCCTTCCATCTGAAATGCAAACCAGAATTTTCGATCCAGCCCCTCCTGGCTCCAGAAAAGTCGTTATTGCCACAAATATTGCGGAAACCTCTCTAACTATCGACGGAATTTACTATGTGGTCGATCCAGGATTCGTGAAACAGAAAGTGTATAATTCAAAGAACGGAATGGATGCTTTAGTTGTAACTCCGATTTCTCAAGCTCAAGCGAAGCAAAGAGCGGGTCGTGCTGGACGAACTGGACCTGGAAAGTGTTACAGGCTTTACACTGAGAGAGCTTACCGGGACGAAATGCTTGCCACTCCTGTACCTGAAATTCAAAGAACTAACCTGGCTTCAACAGTCTTGCAGCTTAAAGCAATGGGAATCAACGATCTCCTTCATTTCGACTTTATGGATGCCCCACCTGTGGAAGCTCTAGTGATGGCTTTAGCCCAGCTCCACTCATTGTCAGCGTTGGATGATGAAGGACTCTTGACCAGACTTGGACGACGAATGGCAGAGTTCCCTCTCGAACCACCACTCTCCAAAATAGTCATCATGTCAGTTCAACTTGGATGCTCTGAAGAAATCCTCACTGTTGTGTCTATGTTGTCTGTGCAAAATGTGTTCTACAGACCCAAAGACAAACAAGAACTTGCTGACCAAAGGAAAGCCAAATTTCATCAGGTGGAAGGAGACCACCTCACTCTTCTGGCAGTGTACAATGCGTGGAAAAACAATAAGTTTGCACCTGCCTGGTGTTACGAAAATTTCATTCAAGTGAGAACTCTTAAACGAGCTCAAGATGTTCGGAAACAGTTGCTGGGCATTATGGATAGGCACAAATTGGATGTAGTTTCTTGTGGAAAATCAACTGCAAAAGTTCAGCAAGCTATTTGTTCAGGGTTTTTCCGTAATGCGGCTAAAAAGGATCCTCAAGAAGGATACAGAACTCTAGTGGACTCGCAAGTTGTGTATATTCACCCTTCCAGTGCAATCTTTAACAGACAACCTGACTGGGTAGTTTATCACGAGATTGTCCAAACAACAAAAGAATACATGAGAGAAGTAACGACGATGGATCCCAGGTGGTTGGTGGAGTACGCACCTGCATATTTCAGATTTTCAGATCCTACGAAACTCTCGAAATTTAAGAAAAACCAACGACTTGAGCCACTTTACAACAAATACGAAGAACCAAATGCCTGGCGAATTTCCAGAGTCCGAAAACGCAGAAATTAAGTCTTTTATTTCTCTACGTTATGTATTATTTTCATTCAATTACAGTTTATGTTATTTAAAATCTTTAGTGTGTTTAATACTGGTAACTGTCTAAAGTACTTCATCCCAGACTGTTAAAATTAATTTATTGCGTATTCTGTTTTAATTTTAATACTTACAAAATGTATAGTAGTTTCGATTTCATCCAGATGTTTTAGTGTTTAATACTTGTATTTTGTATTGATGTAAAAGTAGTTCAAAAAGCTAATTTCGTCTGGTCTATTATTTACACAATTAATCAAATTCAAAACAGAAAGCATTGTTTAAAATATTTCATAAATCTGCGTGGCGATTCGATTGTCGAATCGTCTAATCTTGCTAAGTGTTCGTCGTTCGTGAAGTTAGGTTACGTTAGGTTAGCGTTGGCATAGAAGATGAACAAAAGTGAGACAAGGTGACCCGCGAAACTACCGACGACTCAGCAAATCTCGACAACTTTCGATCTTCGTCTCTGATTGAAAAAGGAGTGACGGAAGGAAGGACGACGGGCGTCTAGTTGGTTCCATCCTCTGAATCCCGAATTGCCGTGGTCATCTTTCGATCTGACGTGGTTATCTTGTTGTTGTCGAATGAGGAGGGCATAAGAATATAAGATACCTGAGTATAGTGATGTTTGCTAATATATTTCGAGAAGTGTCTCGTCATGTGGTGGACTCGGCGGCCAACACTGTGAACGCGCGGATAGCTGCGGATAGCGCGGACAACTTTGAAGTTCGAGAATTAAAGGGCTCACGCGCTGTGGAAGAAGTGTCTTCGTGGCCCGTCGTCCACAGAGCAGGCCAGTGTCTCGTCCTCCACGGACCCTGCAAACCACCAGCGCTGTCAGCCGGAAATGCTGCCTCACTCACTTCCGCGTTCTTCGGAGGACAACAAATCGAGAGAGAACCTCCGCCGCCATTCTACACTGTCGTCCTTCATGTCCCGGAGTCCCCGAGGATGTTCATGTTGTCCAAGTCCACGTCGCTGGAGACAATTCAGCCGTTGTTCATCACTTACAAAGAAAGCATTCCTGCCCTTGTCGCCATTGATCCGTCGGTACAGCTAAACTTTTGTTCATCGTGGTTAATACTTTGACTTTGAGGACTATATTAATTTTATTTATATACTATTTAAAAATCTAGATTTGCGACGTTGAGAAGCTGAATCGAATTGTACGAAAACTGCTTGAAAACGGAGGATTGAAAGCTGTTCATGTCGCCTCAGCTTTGGGTATGGCGCATATCCTGCGGGACCAGAGGATGGCGAGATTCCTTGGAGAACAGGAGGAAACTGCGTTGAGGACGCCTCTTCTCGTTGCAATTGCTGAAGAAAATGTCGTGTCGGTTACAACTCTTCTTGATCTGTGTCCTTTGGAAGTTTCTGAACTGTCTGACATCAAAGGAAACACTTGTTTTCATCTTGCAGCTGCTAATTCTACTTCCACGATATTCAAGGTTGGTGTTGACCAGCCGCTAACAATATATTTTTAAAATTATGAAATACTCAAGTACATTGATTTTTTTCTCATCAGTTGCTGCTAGACAGATTGCCATTAAGCCAAAGAAACTTGTTGGAAAAGCTAAACAATGAAGGTGCATCGGCGTTGCTTCTGGCATGCAGCAGCAACAATCAGGAGATTGTGAAGGTTTGGCGATCTATTACTACAATAGATTACTTTTACTTCGTGAAATGCTGTTTTGTAGTTTCAGTTTCTTGCACAATTATTACACATTGAACCGACTAAATGTGGTTAGTAAGTTAGACTAGTTAGACCTTTGTTTGCACTCACCGTAGATCCTCCTGTCTGCATGTCCATCCTGTGTGACCGTACCTTCCAACTCTGAGTTCCCCATTCACAAGGCTGTGAGAACTAACTCTCTTCCTATTGTACAGGAACTTCTTACTGTCCAAGGACAACAGCAACTTCAACTGAAGGTTCGTGAGTTCAACTTGGATATCACACATTTCCAGTTGTAGAGCAGTTTTTCTTTATTTTTCGTAGGACTTGAAAGAAGGAGGCACTCCACTTCATTGGGCAACTGGACCTGAACTTGTTACTCATCTGCTTGAGGCTGGCTCTGATCCCAATTGTGTTAACGATCAGGGTCTGTCAGCGCTTCACGTTGCAGCTCGTCGCTCGTGTTTACGTTCAGCTGTGGCTCTTCTTTCTCACTCAGCCTTTCCAGACCTGCGTGGATCTGAAGAAGGGGACACTCCTCTTCATATCGCTGCTCGACTTTGTTCCTTGGAAATTATCCAAGCTCTCATTGTCTTCGGTGCAGACATTGACATTCTGAATAACGCTGGCCATAGTGCGCGACATTTGGTGGCCACGAGCGCAAGGAGCGACAGTAATAAAGTTTTGTTCATCCTGAGTGCAGTGGGAGCCCGCAGATGTGTCCCTGACAAGCGAAGAAGTTGTACACCCGGATGTATCAGCGACGGGACTGACGAAGGAATTCCTCCGGAAAACTTTCTTGCTCGTGAGGAAAGCGTCTCACTTGTTCATGAATCGCTGGCAGCGATGGCCATCCACCGAGGAGCCAGTCAAAGGGCCGAAGCTGCTAACGACGTTAAAGGAGATGACGTAGGTTTCAATGGCGGAAGGCTCCTCTGCCTGGACGGAGGAGGAATTCGAGGAATCGTTCTCACTCAAATTCTACTCGTTATTGAAAGGGTATGAATTATTTATTGGAAAAGAGCTGAGAAACTGTTTACTGACTGAATGTTATACTTGATCGGAATATAGGAATTGGGAGTTCCAATTGTGGACTTGTTCGATTGGATAGCAGGAACTTCCACTGGAGGGATTGTAGCTTTGGCTTTGGCTTCTGGGAAAAGCGTTGCAGAGACACAGGCTATTTATTTACGTCTCAAAGATAAGGTAATCTTTATCGAAACTAGGACTAATCTATTTCTTAAACGAGCTTAATCTTACTAAAAAATTATTTTTCTAGGTTTTTGTAGGAGAGCGACCTTATTCGGCGCAAGTAATGGAGGATTTTCTAAGGAAAGAATTCGGACCAGACAGGCGCTTGTGTGATATAAAACGACCGCGACTCATGATAATGACTGCGGTGGTGGACAAGCTTCCTGTTGACCTCCACGTGTATCGCAATTATGCCTCCCCTGCAGAACTTCTTGGAGAAGTAAACTGCGCGTGATTGTATTGCATATTTGTAAAATATAATAACTTGTTTGCGTTGACAGATTTCAGATGAGGCAGAGTCGCCGTACTTGTGGGAGGCAGCTAAGGTGACAGGTGCTGCTCCTTCGTACTTCCGCTTGGATCATCCGCGATTCATCGACGGAGGTCTTATCGCAAACAATCCAACTCTAGATGCGTTGACTGAGCTGACCCACCTCTCTACAGCATTGCAGTCCTTGGGACCATCTCGTCAAATAAAGGTCAGTTCATTTACTATTCGACAAAAAGTGTTGTTCCTTACAAAAATGTGAATTGTGTCGCAGATGCCATCAGTGATTTTATCAATTGGAACTGGAATCAAGCCATGTAGCGATGCATCAACATCACATTTAGATATCGCTTGGCCGTCCGGGATTTTGGATGCTCTGACCAAAGTACCTCGTCTCGCGAGCCTAGTGAACCTCCTGGTCGATCAAGCAACTCAGACTGAAGGGCAAGTTGTGGAACGAGGACGGGCATGGGCGTCTTCGTTGGGTATTCCATTTTTTCGTTTTTCTCCTCGCATGTCGAAGGTTATCGAGTTAGACGAGACAGATGACAGCGTTCTTGTTAATCTTTTATGGGAGACACGCGCATATGCTCTCGCTCACTCTCCGTTCATTCGAGAAATGAAAGATGTCTTAATCGCCAACGCTCCAGGTGCTAATCGCTAGTCGAAAAATCGTCTGCGTTAAATTAACTGTGATTGAATCAGGTGAACAGTAGCATTTAACTACAGAAAAATTTGCTTTTAAATGCCAGTTTAGACAGTAGAATTACGAATATTATTTTGTCGAGATGTGTACAACAATAATTATCTCTTGTTTAATATTTACACTAAAATAATAGTTTCTTTCGTTTGTTACAAATGAATGAGAAATAAAAAGAATGGACAGCGATGTATTAAATGTTACGAAGAGGAAGGAGAGAGCGTATCACGGGAGGGAGACGATGATGATAATGATAAGGAGGAGTGTGAGTATCACAGTCCAGTACCCTACGATCAAGTCATCATTATCAGTTAACTGCAAGAAGCCAAGTTTTACCCTAAAAAAGTAAGGAACTCACTGCACGTGGAATCTTTGCGATCAATAGTCCTGACTCTCTGCGTCTCTCCTTGCAGACGGTCTCTCGTTCTGTCGACATGGTCTGTGATGTCATCGATCAGTTCGTTCTGATACTCAACCTCATTTCCGATAACCTGTGCCAAGTTCTTCTGTCTCGAAATGACTTCTGACAGCGCCTCCAGCCCTCTGTCCTGTTCTACACCAACAAACACATTTCTCAGCTGGAATTCTAATGCTCAAGACCTAAACAAATGTTAAACACCTGGTACCTCGTATAAGGGAGTACTGCTGCTGCTTCATTTCTGGAACAGACATTCCTCTGGTGACGACATCCTCTTCGTCGCTGTCCCCAATGGCAGCCCCCCACCCAGTGGAGCCGAAGTTGCCCAGGCCACTTCCCCCTGCAGGACCTCCCCCCAACAACTGGTACCTGGCTCCGGAGCCTCCCCCCCGACTGGACCCTGCGGCCATATTCCTCTGCTCGAGTCTTCTGATGAGGGAGGACTGAAGAGAACAATATTTTGAATGTGGAGTGTTTGAAGTTGGCGGGGGGAATGCGGAAGTGAGTTGTGTCTCAGAGTGCCCCGTCAAGGGATCGGCGTAAATGAGGAAGGAGAAGGACTCCCTTGTTCGTATTCATTCAACCCTTTCCCTTCTCTGATGATCTCTGTTCATTTCATGTACTACAGTACTACGCACTCCAAACGTACTTGTGTACTACTCGTCTCTGCTTAATCAACACTTTGCACTACTCTGTTCTCTGTTCTGTAGTCTCTGCTGCACGACAAATCGCCCCCCACCCCCTCCGCTCCACATCTGTTTCATCAGACAACAATCCATTGTCCTGGGATTCAACTGATACTTCAAGCAACAGTGCGGAGGTGCTGCAACAACAGTAGAAGGGATCATTTAGTAATTGGATCATTATTGGGAGAGAGATTGGTTGATTGTGCTGGGTGAACGGAGCATCAGTTCATCATAGTGAGGTTGCCGTTGACGTGGGAGATCATCGGATTGACGTTGGTAGAGTTGGTGGGAAGCTGGTGAGGAAAAGAGATCGGAGAAGAAGATCGGTGGATCGATGGGACGGAGAGTGAGCAGGAGGACTTCATCACCGTCTGGACTCAAATATGTTTCTCCATTCTCCAGCAGCTCTAATGTCACCATCACCTCAACTGCTCTTCTTATCTCCAGCCAACTACTAACGCAGAACTCCGTCATAACCAGCAGAAGATAAGCCCCGTTGACTCATAAAGTGGCAGTGTAGAAGTGGCGTAGTGTGGCAGATCAAAGTTTCTTTTCAGTTCAGTTGTGCTTTTTACTTGTTTAAGACATCGAATTAGTTTAAGAGTTGTGCAGAGGAGAGTGTTGTGCAGACTGCTAAACTGCTAATTGACTGTGTTTGTGTCTAATGGATGGGAAAGGATTGGAGGTGGTGGCGAACTAACCTTCCTTCTCACGACCACAATATCATAACGGATCTTCATAACTCACCTGTCTGTCACTCACCACCACACCAACCTCGTTTGTCATTACTGTTTATATAGACTTCCACCTGAAGTGAATGAGCAAAGAGAAATCGACGGAAGTTTCCCCACTTGTGGAACTTTTCAGTGGAATTGGTGGAACTTGAACTTGAAGGTCAGGTGAACTCCACCCACCGTCGTGTCCTTCGATCAGCTGGAGCGAGGTCTCTCTCTCTCCGTCACACTTCTCTCGTGACCTTCCTCCAGGATATTCACTCACCTGACTGCAATGTCGTCTATTAACGACTCTTCAGCTACGGCCACACCCCCTTTGGGGACCTCAACTATCACATCCACCACTCGTAAGACTCTTTTAAAGTGTTTGAAATGGGTTAGACATTGTCAAACTTGGCTAAAACTGGATTGGATTGTTTATAAATAGGAGGGCCGTTGTTAAACCCGGACAATCACATTTTCCTGCACTCGTCGTTGGCGCAGGGAGTGGGGGGAGCGTTTGTGTGGGCAGCGCTGTTGATAACCTGTCACCACATCTACCAACACTTGCGGTGGTACACTCACTCGAGTGAGCAGCGATGGATTGTGCGGATTCTGTTTATCGTGCCCATCTACGCCTTCGACTCGTGGCTGTCGCTGATGTTCTTCCGCGCGCCGTCGTTTTACGTTTACCTGGACACAGCGCGCGACTGCTACGAAGCCTTCGTCATCTACTCCTTCCTCTCACTCTGCTACGAGTACCTGGGCGGAGAGGGCTCCATCATGGCTGACCTCCGCGGAAAACCCATCAAGTAAAACATAATCATACGATATTAATCTGTCCTGAAGGGTATTTATTAAATGTGTTCTGTCTGAAGGAGCAACTTCATGTATTGCACCTGCTGTCTCTCTGGGAAGACCTACACCATTGGATTCCTGCGATTTTGCAAGCAAGCTACCCTCCAGTTCTGTCTGGTGAAGCCTGTCATGGCCTTCCTCACTATCATTCTTCAAAGTATGGGTCTCTACAGGGATGGTGACTGGAGGTAACTATTCACCTAAGCGCTGGCTAATAAATAAATGATAATGTTAACCACTGACTTGGGGTCTTTCAGTCCTGACACGGGATACCTGTACATCACGATGATCTACAATGTTTCTGTATCATTGGCACTCTACGGACTGTTTCTCTTCTACTTTGCGACGCGAGAACTTTTGACTCCCTTCGAGCCCGTCCTCAAGTTCTTCACTGTAAAGAGCGTCATTTTCCTCTCCTTCTGGCAAGGTACGCGTTTACATTTCATCGCAATTAATTTCGTGTCTCTCGCCAGTCCTCTGGGATCAAGTTTCTAATTGAATAATTCCATGTCACAGGAGTTTTGTTGGCGGTGCTGGAAAAAGCTGAGGTGATTGGTCCTTTGCACGATGGCGATGGCAATCAACTCCCCAATGGAACGGTAGCTGCTGGCTATCAGAACTTCTTGATTTGCATCGAAATGTTTTTCGCAGCGGTGGCATTGAAATATGCCTTCCCTGTACACGTGAGTCTCTACAGACTTCATTCTCAAGCTTTAATAGAATGTTCACTGACTGGAAAACCTGTGTTTCCTTTAGGTTTACTCTGGAGGAAACAGCGGGGATGGGCCAGGGCGAAGTGTAACCATGCAAAGTATTTCATCCAGTCTCAAGGTAATCATTCTAACTTCCTAAGATTGTCTTTTAAGATGATTCAGTTCCCAGGAGGTTAATCCTTTTTGCTTTGTGGATGTTTAGGAGACGATGAATCCACGGGACATAATGACGGACGCTATCCACAACTTCCACCCGCAGTACCAACAATACACTCAGTACTCGGGTTCAGGCCCTGACGTCCAATGAGAGATGCTTGCGAGGAGAGATGAACCCCCCAACACGATCGCTAATTCTCCCTCCTCCGATTAATTTACTAAAGCGCTTGTTGTACCCTCTCCCCGTTTTTTGTACGCCTTTTATTTTTTACAAATACACATTATCTGATAATTAATCTATGATTTAATTGTGAAGAGTGCAATGTAACTCAGCGAAATGAGCGAAGTCATAATAAGTAATAAGTTGTGTATGTGTATATATTATATATTATAAAATAGAGAGAGAGGCAAGGAGGCAACAGGAAGTTTGTTCGTATAAGGTTATACTGTGGCAGCTCGGAATTGTTCTTTCACCATGAATTTGATTGATGGCATGGAGAACGAAGGCACTTCTGACCAACAACGGTTGTAATATGTTGTATATGGAATGATGACAAAAACAAGAACAGAATCGCTTTTACAACTTTTACTGCTGCACAGCATGGTAAGAAGCCCTGTGATTGAAAATCAATTGCTTTCTCTCCGGCAAAAAGAAGGGGGAACAAACTGATATAAGATGCTCTCCGGAGTCTCGAGTGAAATACAACAGGAAAAAATGGGTAAAAAAGAAGTACTTCTGTAGACCTAATGTAATCATCCTAAAACTTGTGTGTCTCACTCTTTAGAGAGTGAAGTTGAGGATAAAATTAAACATAAAATACAACGTAGTGCTGTCTTGCTGCCTACACATATCATGATGACTTTGAACACGACTGGTGAGGTTGAGTGTGGGAGAAAGTAGCTGTTGTTGGCAAAGTGAAAACAAAATCTGTAGTAGTTACAATAAAACAGAGATAATACTAAGACACCCACAACTACTTGGACATGGAGGGAGAAATAGGAAACCAGGACACCACCACCACGAGTAGAAAGAGAATGACTTTGTTGCTTCAATAAGACTGGGTGGTTTTTTGCACTTGAGGAAAGGATGAGTAAGTAAAAGCTTTAACCCGTGAGGGGATCTCTCTCAGCCTACGTTTAAGTAACAAAAGGAAGGAAAGTCACAATAAGGGAAGAATGGAAGAGGAGACTAAGAATCGGCTTTGATACAACGGGAAACTTATTTTAAATGAAGAACCGTGCCGTGGTAGTGGTGCAAACCTGCAGAGAGACGTAAATAATACCAAGTCAAGTTGTAGTCTGTAAAACCTTTTCGACTATTCGACTTAAGAAACGGCTGGGCTGCGTGTTCACAATATAAGAACACATATACACCTACTCTTCCACATAAATGGTACGGGACGCGGCTATCGACCTGCACACCGAATTTACCGAAAAGTAACTGCAGTCGGCCAAGGCAATCCGAGTATCCGTACTAAATTTCAACCTGCCTGCCTACACAAAAAACCTGCCAAACTTAGCAGAGCAACGAAAACCAACCTGCCTTCCTTCACTAATATCACAAATATAGTAATTTCATTTCTCTCGAGGTATTACAGAGAGGAAAGGAGATTTCCACTTTGATCTCGTGAACAAAAATCTCCACAAAATGAGTTTCCTAATCGTCAAAAGCCTCTTCCCTCTGTTCTCTCCTTCTGTTTACCTTTCCTGAAAGAGAAAGCAAAAGTGTTTGGAAAATCGAGTGTGCAGTTAACACAACCACCTTCACCTTGTGCACTTCGACGATTGACTAGGATTTCCTCAAGAAACTTATCACCTCGAAGTCACTTGCACTTACTCGTTCATGGTGAAAGCACTTCCTGTATGGTTCTAGATTGGAAGGACTGGATGCGCGGTTACTTGTGTAGCATAACATTTAAAAAGGTTAACTAGAAGGAGTGAAACAGAAGCTAGTGTTCAGCTGCTGCTAGC
>JAQIWV010000206.1:0-11116 GCA_034696705.1 Isotomurus plumosus
GGGAACAAGCTCAAGCGAGTGGGGGAGGGTGGGGGCAGCAGATGCAGCCGGTGATGATGGGCTGGGGACAACAGCAACAAGGAGGAGGAGGAGGCAAAGGAGGAAAGGGGGGAATTGACTGGGATGTTAACTTTGCTCTGGGATATCAAGGAGAGAAAGGTCAGAAGGGAGGTCATGGAGGAGGTCAAGGAGGAGGTCATGGAGGAGGTGGAGGAGGCGGAGGAGGATGGAGCTCGGAGCCAGAGACGAATGTGAAGAAGCCGGGTATCGGGGAGATCTTCCGGAGTATCATAAGTCTTCCCCGAGAAGCTTTCAACTTGTTTAAGGAGTCTGGTCTTTGGATTCTCTTTGTGCCCCTGATCGTCATAATTCCCCTTCTCATCGTGGCCTTCAACGCAGGGAAGTTCTTCGGGGGGATGGGGGGCTGGGGGTGGGACAAAAGGTCCTCCAAGTCTCCTGCCGAAGGGTTCCTCTCGCTTGTCCACGACGACTGGAACTCCCTGCTGGGCTTCCTCAAGGACCCCAAAGTCCAAAGAGCTGCGAAAGGATTCATGGACGAGTTTGTGGCGAAACGAGTGCTGGAGAGCATCGGAGACGACGACTCACCTAAGAAAAACGACAAGAAGTCTTCGTAAAGAGACGACAACAGCTTCTAACTTATTCCACACACTTGTTGACTAATTTTATTCCACGTGAGTCTTATCATTTTACATATCCAGTTGATATCTACAGATAAGACATGTTGATAAGCGTTTATCTTGGTTTCTCAGATTCCCCCAGAAGTATACAGACAGGAATCCAATGGAATCCTCCACCCACACTTAAGTTATATATTAGTATTAGAATAATTGGAAAGAGAAACTTGAACCTTAAGACGCTTCTCGTGTGTGTTATATTCCTGGGAGACGTACCTGTCACAATAATTACTCATTTTCCTACAGAAATCTCTCGTAGATTTGATGAAACTAAACCGGTTTTGTGTGTGTCTGCGTGTTGAGTAGGCCACACGACGTGAGACAAGTTGAGAGATTTGTTCGTCTCTGAGCTTTTGGGTACTTTTCCTACCTTTTCGTATTCTTAAAGATGATCATGTAAATCCGATTACATTAGGAATTACATCGTCTTAATCTTCTTCCTTTCTATTTCCGCTGAGGGTTGCCAAACCAAAGACATTCTTTTTATTGAAAGTTCCCCTCTTGTCGTTCGTTTGGTCACGAAGGTCAGCTTAAGATGAACAATCTTTTTGACTCTTTTAAGGCTACTTTTACTTTAAGCTTATTTGTAGGAGAGACGTGTGCTGATTGATTCTAACGATGATTATGATTATATAGAGTTTGAGTTTTGATTAACTCTCACTCTCGATTTGTCTGACTGTTGACCCTTAATTCTTCCTCTCTGTGTTTATTTATACCTTAGTTATTTAAATATATGTATGCTTTACTTGACATTCATTTACTTAATTGTAGGTTTTGTGTTGATTATTTTGATGATTGTGAGGCGACAGACTCGATGTGTATACTTAATATTACTTAATGTTTGTTGATCTGTTGATTATAAAGTGATTAATAAATGTGTCAGTGCTAATCAAAGTGTTTTTTGAAATCAATGTATTTTTAGTTGCTTATTTATATGAAATTTTGAATTCGAAAGCGAAGAGATTTTATTTTAATGGCATTATTAATGAGGTTTGCATATTAAATTCTGTGATTTGCATAAGACTAATGATAAACTGGTTTGGCGGGAAAGTGACTTTGTTTTTGTTTACATTTTGTGTCTACACGTGCTCAGTGTTTACTTTTCACCGGCTCTACTTATCTGACTACACAGGTTGTTGTTCTTATCGTTTTTATACTTACTTGTTTTTTTATTTACTGAGGGAATTGCGTGTGTGTAGGGAAAGGAATGCGGAGACGAGTGACGTACGTGTGGAACGACGCTGAGACTCCAGCGACGGACTCAATTCTACATTTGGAAGGTCGAGGGTCCCTTGTCCATTCGTTGGTGAAGGCTTATGGTCTTTTGAAATTTGTGGGGGAGGTGAAGACACCTGAGGCTGCCACTGAAGAAGACCTCCTCACGTTCCATTCTCCGGGGTACTTGGACTTCCTGAAGACTCGGGATGAAGACGACGACAGTGTCATTGAAGAAAATGAGTTTGGATTGGGATACGACTGTCCTGTGTTCAAAGGAGTTGTGGAATTCGCAAAGAGAGTCGCTGGAGGAACGTTGACAGCTGTGAAAGCATTGGTGGAAGACGAATGTGACGTAGCTATCAATTGGGACGGAGGGTGGCATCACGCCAATCGAGATGAAGCCAGTGGGTTCTGCTACGTCAATGATATTGTCATTGGGATTCAAAAGATGTTGGGGAAGTTCTCTCGGGTGATGTACGTCGACTTGGACGTCCATCACGGAGACGGAGTGGAGAATGCGTTTGTTTACTCGAAGAAAGTTATGACAGTTTCCTTCCATCATCAAGACATTGGTTATTTCCCTGGAACTGGAGGAATTGATGACGTTGGACTGGGAAAAGGGAAGTTCTACGCAGTAAACGTGCCTTTCAGAAGTGGCCTGAATGACGTCCAGTTTTCACGTGTGTTCTCCTCAGTTTTAAAGTTGACGTGGGAGAAGTTCCGTCCAGAAGCGGTTGTCGTCCAGTGTGGCGCTGACTGTTTGTCTGGAGATCCTTTGGGAGCTTTCAATCTCACCACGGAAAGTCTGACGTCAAGTGTCGCTGAGATTTTGAAGAAGAATGTTCCAACGGTACTTCTTGGAGGCGGAGGATACCATTTGACCAACACTGCGAAAGCTTGGACATCACTTACAGCTGTTGCAGTGGGAGAAGAGATTCCTCCGGAGATTCCAGATCACGACAACTTCCTCCAGTACGGCCCAGACTTTGACGTTGCAGTCACCAAAGGACTCGCGAAGAACTTCAACGACGAAAAATACTTGACGTCAGTCGTAGAAAAGATCTCGTCTCACTTAGGTGAGCTACACAGTCTTAATTAAATAATTCTTTCTACGCTTAAACAGCTGACGTTGTCGTTATTTCGATTATTATTGCACCGTTAACTAAGTTAAGGTTAAATTACTGTACTGAAAAATTATAAGACGGTGTATGTATTATTTTTTATTGTAGCAAGAGCATTCATGTCAAGAAATAATAATTATTGTTGTTAGATTGGTTTGTGTTATGGAAGGAAGTCAGTGACGTACTCTTCTTGACGTCACTTGTACGTCAACAGGAAGACGAAATTTCAAGAAATTAACAATTTATTAGATAAAAATAGAGTAATTAACTTATTTAATTAAAGCAGGCCAAAATGACATGATAATAATCCACCTACCTCATCAACAAATACACATGACAGAGTCCAGTTGACAGTTTTAACACTTTCGTCGACTTTCGGGTTTCTTTCGACGGTCTTTCAGAATCTTACACGGAGGAGTCGTTGGCGAGGAGGAACTTCTGGAAGAGTCCGGAGTCCTGAGCGAAGGTGAGGTCCCTGCGGAGGATCCCTAGGGGGGTCTCCACCTGCCCCCCTACGTCCCCCACCACTCGACGCAGGTTATCGAACCGAATCAACTCCTCCCCGACCAACTTCGACGCGTTCAAGTAGTTGGAGTTGTCGCCGGAGAAGTCCAAAGGATCTCCAAACATGTACGTCATCGTCTGCACGAGAGAGTTCTTGTTGTCCTCCATGAATTCCTCCAGCTCCACGGCACGCATCGGCTTCCCCAGCTCCTCAGAGACACTCACAAAGTCACTCGTCGAATACTCGTGCGGGTTCGTCACGTTGAAGACGGTGGGACTTCCCGAGTCGGTCGACGTCGACCACAACACTTGGAGGAGGAGGGACGCCGCCTGGTCGACTGGAACGACAGCGAAGGGAACTGGAACCGACGGCATCTTCCCTCGTACGAAGAACTCGAGGTATCTGGAGAAGATGTGGCCCTCCTCCAATTGGAAACGACCAGTGCGGGAGTCTCCAGAGAGATGCGGCACGCGGACAACTCGGCACGGCACTCCCCGTCGCGACGCCTCCCCAACCAGCACCTCCGACCCGTACCCGCGCTCAGCGTACCGCGCAAGGTCCTCACGACTTCCACACGGCAACGTCTCCTCCAACACGCGCGCATCCGTCGCCCTCCGCCACGGCAGAAGGAGGTCGATGTGCACCACAAACTTCAACTTCTTCTGACACGCAAACTCCAACACGTTTCGAGTCCTCACAACCTGTCGTTTTATTACAGAGACAGACTCATCATGTGACAACTTCAGTCGAATGTCGACAACAGCGTCGACTTCATTCGACAGCCTGTCATACTCAGAGTGTGGAATACCCAGTTCTGTTTCTGAATCTTCGTCAGTCAAAATAACTTCAGATTTTGTCATGTAAATTTTTACGTCGTCCTTGCTCAGCTGTGAAGCAAATCCGACTTCTGGCGAAAGGACGACAACCTTCCGAACATTCGACCGTCGGGTGAGATTCTCGAGAACTGACGTCGCCAACTGACTTTCGACTGCGCCTGTCACAAGGACTGTGACGTTCTCACCGAACAGATTTCCAACGTTATCAGCGTCGTCCGTGCAGGTGGCGTCCGGCAATGTCGCCTGGCTCAGAAGAAAGTCGACCTTTTCCTCTGGGGACAACTCGCCCCCCTCGAGGATCATCTCTGAGAGTTTCTTGGCTAACTTCCGGATTGTGTTAGCGTCAGCGAGGACGTTGGCGGTGAGCGTGACCTTCGACCCGAGGACAGCCTGCAGGACGTTCTTGAGTTCGACCATCATGAGGGAGTCGAGTCCCATTTCCTGCAGACTTTGATCGACGTCGACAACGTCGCTGTCGTCCATCTTCAGAATCTGCCTGACGACGCTTGTGAGGTTTCGTTGTAGGACGAGTTCCGTCGCCTTTTGGTCTCCGTTGGCTCCGTCGACGTCCTCCCAGAACTTCTCGGTGGTAATGGAGGCGGACTGTCTGTCTCCGCTGAGGGAAGCGGCGTCCTTGAGGAGACTGTTGGCGTACCCGCGCATCATCCACGGAAATATAACACGCAAGCTGGACAAGTTGGACTTAATGACGCCGACCTAGGGTTTATGGCTACTGAGGATTTCCTTCAGCGATGCGAATCCCTGGAGAGGAGTGAACGGGACACAGAACGGCAACTCGATGTCCGCCGCCACGCCTACGACAAAACGACAGAACAACGTCAAAAGAGAATGGGATGGTGAAGAGTTAAACAAGCTTACCGACTTGGCCCCACTGTCCCCAGTTGACGGAGGTCGCGGGGAGTCCCCTCGCCATTCGGAAGTGCGCAAGTGCGTCCAGAAACGCGTTCCCCGCGGCGTGGTTGCTCTGCCCCATCGCTCCAATTGTAGAGGCAAATGAAGAATATAAGACAAAGTGTTCAAGAGGAAATTTGGCGTTATGTCTTTGCGTCAGTCTGTGGAGATTCCACGCGCCACAAACTTTACCGTTGAACGTCTCTTCGTACTTTGTCCACGTCATGTTCAGAAATGTCGCGTCAGAAAGACACCCGGCCGCGTGTTGTATTCCTCGCAACGGAGGAAACGTTACTCCGTTCAGACTGACTTCTCCGTTGTTGATTCTATCGACGAGTTTCTTGCAGTCGTCGTAATTGCCGACGTCAAGTTGGATGGCGAGGACGGCTTTTCCGGTGGCGTTGAGCTGGGCGATGACGTGGGTGGCGTTGTCGTTGGGGGGACGTCGTCCGCAGAGAAGGAGGAAGTTGGCTCCCTCGCTGGCCATCCACTTGGCGGCCTCCAGTCCGATTCCCCCGAGTCCTCCGGTGATGACGTACGTGCTCCGCGCGTTGAACAGCAACTGACGTTGCTCTCCGTTTCCGTCAACTTCCTCCGGCATTCTGATGACAATCTTTCCGATGTGTCGTGCCTTCTGGAGATGCGTCAGTGCAGCACGAATGTCGACGGCCTCAAAGGACTCGTAAGGAAGTGGAGAGACCTTTCCTTGGGCCATAAAATCTTCCAATCCGTTCATAAGGTGTCTCCATGTTTGTGGGGAGATATTCGTAAGGTCGACGATTTGGTAGTCAACGTCAGGACGGAGTTGCCGTACGTCACTTTCACTCCAGACATTCAACTTACTCATTTCAATGAAGCGACCTTTCTTGGAGCAGACGTCGAGAGTTGCCTCCTTGAATCCAGGGCCAGTGAGGGAGTTCAACACAACGTCAACTCCACGTCCTCCAGTGACGTCAAGGACGGCTTCCCTGTACGTCAGATCCCGCGAGTGGAAGACGTCCTCGATGCCCATCACTTTCCGCAGATACTCTCGCTTCCGTCGACTGCCGGCGGTGGCGATTATTCTGGCTCCGATGTGCTTGGCGACTTGAATGGCTGCGATGCCGACGCCACCTGATGCCGTGTGGATTAGCACCGACTCCCCCTTCCGCAACTGCGCCACGTCAACTAAGCAGTGCAAAACAGTGGAGAATGCTACGGGGAGTGTCGAACCATCTTCGAACGTCAAGTTGTGCGGCAACAGTCCGACCGTGTCTTCGTGGACGACAATGTGACTCGGGAGACCTCCGAAGTGGAAGAAACATCCGATGACCGCGTCTCCAACCTTCAGATTCTTAACATCTGGCCCCACCGCTGTGACGACCCCCGCCATGTCCGCCCCCACCGCGGCATTCTTCTCGAAATCCTTTGTGGGCTTTAGGACGGAGAAAAGGTCACGGAAGTTGAGAGCTGCTGCTTTGGACATCACTTCTACGTCGCTCCCAGTGACGTCGCGTCGTTGCGCTGCTCTAAACTGGAGGTCGGCGATGGCGTTCGTCTTAGGGAGGATCAGACCAAAGCGCTTGACGTCCTGCGGCAACGACAGCGGAGAATTGCTGACCTTCCACCGCTTCAGTCTGGCAGTAAACGTCTTCCGGTCCCTCAGAGCAATGAAGTCGTCCTTCGCTGCCCACAGCAGACGGAGGAGACTCGTGACGTTGCCGTGGGGGGAGTCGTGGGGGTCCAGGTCGACGTTCACGACACGGAAGTTGAAGTTTTCACTTCGAATCGTTCTGCTCATTCCCCAGAGAGTTCCTCCGTGGGGAAAAGCGTCGCCCTGGTCGCCCACGACGACTGCGCCACGAGTGACCACCGCCAACTTCGGAGTCACAGCCACTTCAGTCGACAGGAGCGTTTGGATCAGTTGAAGGAAGCGCTTTGCCGGTCCCTCTGCGTCGAAACTCGTTCCTTCTGAGACGAAGAGGACTCCTTCGACACGGCCACTCTTCACCTCCGATTTCCACTTCCCGGAACTGACGTCGTCGACGAGAAGGACGCGTCTTCCTTGCCGCTCCAGTTGGGACGTCGCCTCGAAAATGACGTCGCCTTCAGCTGAGCCCCGCACCAAAACCCACGTCTTCGTCGGTTGTGACGCAGGCACTGAATACACAAAGTTTTCTGAACTCGCTTGCGCGACAATCAGCCCACCGTTTGCTGCCGGAACTTTTAGGAGTTTGGTCGACAAAAAGCCTGAGGAGGAGAGAAGGGACGACCAGGAATTCTTAGGGACTATACAGTGATACGGTCGAAATTCGACATCCTCGAATCTCCAGTATCCGTCGACCAACCCGAATATCATGTCTATTAAGGTCTGAGGTTCGAAAGTTTCGATAATAAGCGCAAGTCCGTTTGGTCGAAGAAGATTTCTGACGTTAGCCATCGTTTCCTTCATAACGCGAGTAGCGTGGAGGACGTGGGTGGCGACAACGACGTCAAAGTCTTCGTGGAGGAATCCTTGCGTCTTCGGGTCCTTCTCGACGTCCATTACTTTGAACGTCAATCGCTCCTTCCACTCCGTCAAGGATATCTCTGCTGCCGTGAAGAATCCTGCAGAGATGTCGGTGAATGTGTACGAAAAGTCGACGCCACTCTCCACCAGCGCGGGAAGGATGGCGCGCGTGGAACCGCCAGTTCCCGCGCCAACTTCCAAAATCCTCAACTGTGGCGTCTTTCCTTCTGCGTCACTCTTCTTCTTGACGTCGCCGCAGAGCAGCTGAATCGTCTGGACGAGGAGGTCATTTGCTTGCACGGCAAACATTGGTTTTGAATAGACATTTTCAGCCACGCGTTCGTCTCCAAAGAGAATGGGGAGGACGGAGTCTTGACCGCGCAGGACTCCCGCCGTCTTCGACGCCATAGATCGCATGTACGTCGCGTCACGAAGAAATGTCGTCTTGAAGGAACTCACCAACTCCGAAATGCGCTTTTCAACCTGCGACGTCGACGGCAATTGTTTCGTCACTTGGAAAGTAAAGTCACTTCCGTCGACTAAGTCCGTGAAGCGACTTAAGATTTCGAATATTCTTCTTGTCATGAGTAAACTCTTCTTGGAAATCTGATATTTCTCCACAAATTGTCGAACGTCGACTGTCTCCCCGATTGTCGACGTCCAACCTAACTGGAGAAAAGCGTGGAGTCCCTGCAACGCCGACAGTTCGTCAATCATTTTGATTTCGAATTTCTCTCGATCAGTCGGTTTCGGTTGATACTTTTCGAATTCAAGAAGACTCAGTGCTGCAGGAGTGTCGAAAAAAGCTGTCGACACTTTCGACTTGTCGCTGACGACACTTGTGTTTGTGGGGATCCATTCTTCCTGAAACAAATACGGCAGCACCAACTTCTGCGACTGAAGAGCGTTCCCAATTGACGTAACAGTTGTTGGAACCAACGTTACTCCGCTCATCACGGCAATTTTTCTTCCAGTCGCGTCTCTCAACACGGCAGATGGTTCGGAAGAGTTCGTCTCGATGTGAACAAAAAAAGAAGACGTCAACTCGGAAGCTCCAAACCAGGCGAAGTGGTCGATTTTTACGGGGACCATCAGCTGAGTGATGCTCTCGTGCTTGGAGGCCATGAGCGTCTGAATCATCGCGTCAATAAGGACGGGGTGCGCGAAGTACGCGTCTCCGGGGGGACCGACCACTTCCGCCAACGTCACGGTAGCGCCACGCCAAAAGTCACGGATACTGCGGAACGTCTCACCGAAGTTCAACCCAACTTGTCGCAGTTTCTCGTAGAAGACGTCCATGTCGACTGGGGACAGCGAGTCCTTGAGGTGGTCGACATCGACCGTTTCCAGAGATTGTAGAGCAGGAGAGTCGGTTGAGAAGGAAGAGAATTTGGCGCTAGCGTGACGGACCTAACTTTTATTGCCGTCGGAGTCTTTGTGGCGTCGGTGGATGGAGAGGACGTTCCAGTTGGAAACTCGTGGGACGCGGTGACGTATGGAGGAGTGACGAGCGTCTGGAGGTCGACGTCCTCCTTCTCGGCCATCCCAAGTGGCGCCTCCACCGACAAATCGCGCAGGAACACCGCCCCCCGTGGAAAGCGGAACTCCTCCCACTCCGCCAGCGTCGCACTCTGCCCCGCCGCCAGCGCCATTTCGACGTAGCCGGCCGCCGGGAATATGACGTGCTTGCCCACGACATGATCCTTGACGTACGTCTCTTTCTCCAACGACAGCCGCGTGTGGAAGGTTTTGATGACGGACGGGCTGGGGAGGCGGAAGTGGAGGAGCGGGTGGAGTTGGTTTCCGGAGAAGAGGAGTCCGTCGCCCTTTGGCTTCTCAAACCAAAACTTCCTCCGCTGGAACGGATACGTCGGCAGCCCACCCACCTTCGCCCCCCCGACGCCAGCGTGCACGCCACTCCACTTGACGTCCACGCCACTTGTATACAGTCGACCAAGCGACTCCAGCATTGTCCGCCAGTCGCTCTGCTTCCTCCGCAGACTCGGCAAGAATATCGTCGACGTCGATTGACCTTCCAAATTTCGGGCGACGAAACTCGACAGAATCGGTTGAGGGCCAGCTTCCACGCACAGAATTCCGCTGTCGCACTGCAACGCTTGAGACGCCTTGATGAAGTCAACAGGTTGTCGTGTGTGACGCACCCAGTACTCCGCGTCAACCGACGTAAACTCCTTTCCTTCCATTCCAGAGACAAACGTACAAGTTGGCGTTTGGTAGTTGACGGACTGCGTCACTTTCCTCAGCTGCGGCAACGCAGGGTCCATCATTTGCGAGTGGAAAGCGTGCGTCGCGTCCAACACTTTCGACTTGACGCCATTGTTGTCGCAGAACGTCTTCAACGCCAAAATGGATTCTGTCGTTCCGGCGACTGTCGTCTGTTCAGGTGAGTTCATCGCTGCCACGTCTATTAATAATTGTGCGTTTTTCAACACCCGTCGAGTCGTATTTTCGTCGACATTGACGACGATCATCTTTCCCCGTGGAAGGTTGTCGATGAGTCGACTTCTCTCGGCGACCAATTTGAGCGCGTCGTCCAGGCTGAGGATTCCCGCGACACACGCGGCGGCATATTCGCCGAGACTGTGGCCCACGACAACGTCAGGAGTGACGCCCCACGTCTTCCACAACTCCGCCAAACAGAAGTCCACGACAAAAATTGCCGTCTGGCTGTACAGCGTCTGGTGGAGCAACGTTTCGTCGTTTGAGTCCCACAACGCGCCTTTGATGTCGATGGAATAGCTATTCTTTAGAATTTTGTCACACTTGTTGAAAAGTCGACGGAACTTGGGTGACGTGTCGAAAAGTTCCTTCGCCATTCCCAAGTACTGCGACCCTTGACCCGTAAACAGGAAGACGACCTTCGGTTTCTCAGATGGACATTTGTGCGTCAAAACAGATTGACGTTCTACTTGACGTTGGAAATCTGCAGCGTCCTTAGCGACGACTGCTGCACGAAATTCTTTAAAGTGAGCTCGTCCAGCGTTGGCGGTGAACGTCACGTCACTCCAGCTGCAATTTGAGGACGGCAACATTTCTTCGTACTTCTTGATCAGCTCCTTCAATGCGACTTCAGACCGCGCAGAAAGCGCCAAGACGTGGAGAGGTGGCGTGGAGAAATGACGTAGCTTTGACTTCGAAGGCGCTTCCTGGATAATGACGTGGGTGTCGGTGCCGGTGATTCCAAAGGAGCTGACTCCGGCAATCCGTGTGCCGTCCCTCTGCCGTGGCCACGGCACTGCGTCAAGTGGAATGACGGCGGGCGTCTTGCTGAGGTCGATGTTCGGGTTGAGCGTCTGCAGCGCGCGGTGCGGAGGAAGGAC
>JAQIWV010000207.1:0-11115 GCA_034696705.1 Isotomurus plumosus
GGTCTACTGGTTGCTGGTGATTGTGGTGCAACTTTAAGAAATTGCATATAGTGTTGCTGGTGAGGACTTTAACATACACACAGACATTCCCTTAGTGAGAATACCTGAGGGCTGCAGAAGAAGGAGCAGTGGCCAAAGTATAAAGGAAATTCCCCCTGGGGCGAAGGCAAAGCTCGCATTAAACACTCTCCCTCACCTCACAAGATCTTCGTTATTATATGAAGAAGTGGGAGACTCAGGAAGGAAATGCCAAATACACAGTCTATGGCCAATCTAAAGCTTAACTTCTACATGTGAGACAGTAAATGGAGATGACGAGAATTATGGAAATGGAATGTCCCTTAATAATAGCTGGGCAAGGATGATTAGTCTCGCAGATGCATTCGTATCAAGGAAGGTGACCATTCTACAAGAGATGCAAAAGAGATAGGGCGTGGGCCAATCTTTAATCTCACGTTTTCCCTACTCTGCCTCCCAGATCTGCACTTTTTATGCCCAGGAATTCCATCCAACCCGACTTAAGACTTCATACATCATAATACATGACAACTGCTCAGGTGTGTCATCTTAATTAATTAGATGAGACGTTGACGACAGACTGAGGAAGCTTGGAAATGTTAAATGGTGTGTAGAAGCGGAAGGAAGGGTGAATAGTGAAATAATAAAAAGACTTGTGCAGTCATACTGAATCTCTTCCACGTACACACGAGACTAGAAATGCTTATACAAGATCTTTCCAAAGAGGCTGTCAATCATAAGTTAACAACGGAGCTCACCCACCATCCATTCATTAAAGTTTCGATGAAGTAATAAGGGAATTGACGATAGCTTCGTTACGGACATAATTCAAATCGATTTATTTGGAAGTTTCTTGACGGAGGGGGAGGGAAAAAGACGTACGAAAACGAAACTATTGTGAATCCCCCACAAGTACCTTTTAAACTGTAGCAGAGGAGAGACAAGTGGCAAACAGAGGCTCATCAAGAGTTTTAATTACACAAGCGCAAACAGACAAATAATCATTCAGTTCAAAAATATCATTCATACAAAATTCTATTTAGACTTAGCCTTATCTTCTAAGTTTAAGTCAATTACCGGAGTGTAGTAACTAAATTATTTACCTCACAATATTTTTCTAACCTTTACATCTTTATAATTCGAAGTAGCCTAGTTTCATTATTTAATAGCCTTATTCACTAGATTTCGACATGTGTGATCCACTCACGCGACTTGTATTCAAAGGGGATGAAGCTTACCAGCTCGCTGCAGCTGACGTTTGATTTTTCAGCTTGCGCAGCTCTTTTGTTGCCCAAGTCGCTAATGTTTTCGTTTTGCTCGTTTTAGAGCGCCGACCTTGGGTCAGCAGATCGTTGATCAGTTCATTGTCAACCAACTGCAACACCTTCGCTCCATATCCCACTAAAATATCACTGCAATCCAAGAATATTTTACTCCATTCTTCTTCATCAGTAACATAAAATCTTTCAGATTCACTTACCCGATCAGTCCAGCCGCAGCCGCTATGTTTCCGTCCGACTTGTCATTGTCTCGAGACACTTCGCATACAAACTGAATGATGTACGAAAGATGTGGCTCGAGAAGGGTCAGCTCGTTCGTGACAGCACCTCCTGGAACTCCAGAGTTAGCAACATCAGCACGGAGACCCTGAATTATTCCCGTGTATGCCTCCAGCACTCCGTCTCTTAACTCGCAAAGATAATCCACCATTTCGTAGTCGCTCTAAAACAATAATTCACAGCCAATCAGTATTAAGCTATACAAAATTTAGCTTTAGAATTAACTGCTTTCTCACCCTGTCCACTTGTGCTTGCGAGGCTTGCATCAGCGTCTGAAGAACTATGTCTAAATATTTTCGAAAATCTGATCCAACTGCCAATGCAACATCTCCTATTACCGACAGAATCTGCGGTTTCACAGATCTTGGGACGTTAGCATTCTAGAAAATCACAAGATTAGAATTAGAATGTCATTTACTAACTACACTAAAAATAAAAATACTTACTCCTAAATTCTGGAGTAATGAGCCCATAATATCATCGCAGTAGGGGAGAGCCTTGTGCCCAAGAGCCCGACATATATCTCCACTAACACCGACTGCGGCAGAGCACACCTGCAAAACAAGCGAATATGAACTTATTCTGATTAAGATTAAAAGAGAGAAATAAGAGGACTTACAGCAGCTTCGCTTATGTTTTGGAGACTGGAGACCAAGAATGGTCTGAAAGAATCCATGTACTTCAAAAAGTCCTCGCCCAGTACTTCAGTTAGAGTCGAGACTGCCATGAGAGCGTCCTCCTGAACTCCACCGGAACGACCGCCAGGTCCACTGAGCATCTGGAGAAGAGCGCGCATCACATGATCTGATATCTGGGGAGCGTCGTTCTTGGACACTGAAATCAAAGTCAACATTAGTCATAACTAAGATGAGATGCTTCAAATACAAATGGTCTTGACTTACCTTTACGAAGAACGCTTTGCAATGTAGCACACAAGGAGCTCTGCAATTCATTAAATTGATTCCTATCTCCTCCTGGAGGATTGTTTTGACTTTCTAACACAAGTACAGTTTCCAATCTCTTTAAAATGACGACAGTAGTGCGCTGCACCGTGTCGTAGCAGTCTCGAGGAGAGTTTTTGATCATTTCCATAAGAGCTTCATAAGCCGCAGGTCTCAAATTAGCCTGACCCCCGTCGGTTCGATCCGTGGTGGTCAGCAGTTTCTCAACGATCGGTCCAAAGAATGGCGAGAGGACGTACGAATCCGGCTCTCTAGTGTCGTCAGCTCGATTCTCTGCTGCGTTTTCATAAGCAGCTTCAGCTAAACTACTCAAAGCCCAGCATGCATTCGAGGCTACTCTGGGTTCCGCGTCCAAAGCAGTTACAAGGGCCATGAGTAACTGAGAGAGATAAGATGGATTCAAAGCAGCTTCTGAGACGACTTCACAAATTCTTCCCAGTGCCCACGCAGTCGTGTCTCGGACAACGACGTTCTCATCGCTCATGAGTGAAATGAGAGTTGGGAGAGCGTGTTCAGCTAACGGTCTCATAGTCTTCGGTTCAGGTCCCTCCATTATGCAACCAAACGCCATCACTGCAGCGTCTCGGAACTTCCAGTCAACATGCTTGATGTGATTTTGGACGAAAGGTATAACATGAGGTACGATGTCATCCTCACAGCAATTGGCAAACAACATAAGACAAACTCCAGCTGCCTTGCACGGATTCCAATCGTCGTCATCATCCACCATTTCCTACAAAAACACGTTAATCTTTACGTCCATCCACACATACTAAGAACGCAAGGGGAGGGAGTAATGATGATGAATACCTGTTTAGTTAATGTTTCCAAAAGGATAGGAACTAAGTACTGGAGACCTCCTTTAGCGTAAAACCGAGAGGTTCTCTGCGGCGGACGGCCCAACTCCTGAGCCTCACTGAGCTCTATGGACAAGTCGACCTCTTCATCACAAACATTTGACCAAAATTCAATTCCTTGGAGTGCCACATCATCCACGTCAGACTTCATAGCGTCGATGGTTATGGCGAACAGAGCATTATTCATGTAGAATTCCATGTGTTGGTAATACAGCGTCATGATTTTAACTAAACACTGAAGTGCAGCCACTTTCACTTGAGTGTCAGTGCACTGCGTAGCCTCGCACACCACCTGCATGATGTAATGTCGTTCAGTCTGCCAAACGAAAAAAACAATAAAATATTATTATCATTTGGGTCGGGTATATTGCCTACAAGAACAACCCGCAACCCTCTATAATCTTTATAGATTGATATTTAGGAGAATATCCTACCTCGGTATCGAAATTGGATTTAGTGAACTCCAGAGAATTCAGGAGAGCGTTCGTGGCTGCAAGTCGAACTTTATCAGAAGGTTCGTCCTTTTTCATGCCATGCACGATAGCCGTCAGAATCTGATTAGCTTGTGCCACGAGCACATCAGGATCCTGAAATCGCCACAAATGAAGATTAAATAAGTTATGGATTCTTTGCCTTCTGTCAATCAATAAGGAACAAAGCGCAAAGTAGCTTACAATGTCTGCACAAATATATCCTATCGATTCTAATGAGGCTTCCTTTAGCAATTCATTTTGTCCTAGTTGTTGTCCAGTTACATTATGCACCAACAATGCCATCACTTCAGGCCAAAGATTCACTGGCAATTCAATAACGGCTATGTAAGCAACGCACTGAGCTGCTGAGCTCGGTCGCACCGCTTCTGTTCCTAAAGCTCCCGACACCTACACACAAATGTCAATCATGTTACGCACTCCTCATCAAATAACTCTTGTCTTCATAATCAGTATTTAGAATGTATCATCTTACTTTATTCTTGACAAAGACCTTGACATCATTAGGTAAAGAGAGCCATCTCTGCTGATACTGCTCCTTAACCGTCGCATCCTTTGACGTCAAATGATTTTTAAGCTGCAGACCTGCAGCCATCCGAGCCACAGGAGTGCATGCCACATTGGCCAGGATCTCCGACAGCGACCGAACATATTCAGGCTGAAATCAAACACGCAATTGTAATTAGTCTATTAGTCACTTAAATAACCACCACCACAAACAAACTATTTATCAAACTCACGAAATTAGCAACGGCCGCCTGTTCCAAATACTGCTGAGCAGCGACAAGCTCGTTCTGATCTGCAGTACAAGAAAAACAAGTTCACTTTTAAATTCCAAACTTAATTGTCATTGTCACAGGTGAATAAGTTTTATAAGGGAGGACAACTGACCTGGAGAGACAGTCTTCTCAAGAATGTGTACGAGACTGTTAGTAGCCATCTTATCTTCCCAAAGCTTATCTGCCTTAGCCCTTCCTCCGCACCGCGACCACGACGGCTTCCTGATAACCACGGACAACGTTCAACGTTACTCCAAGTGCACCTCCACTGCTCTACAACTACAACCTACAACACTGCTAGTGACCTCGACGACACCACCAGAGCCCTTAAAAGGAGTGGGGACTTACTTTGGTGGGGGAAGGAAGTCCTTTAGCAGTCTGATGATGTCACACCCCCTCGGACTTGAAATAAAACGAGTAAAACGGCTGAATGATGAGGAGTGAGTTGTGGTCGGTCGTCGGTGGACGAGGAGAGTAAAAAGACCGGCAGAGAAGAAGGAGGAAGTCTTTGTGTTGAGAGGGAGCGACAGAGGGAACGGCCACTCGCCATCCCCGCCAAATTCAAATCTCCCCTCACACACTCCACTCAACGTCTCCTCGCTCTCCTCTGCTTTGATATGCGAAATCAAGCACCGTTACAGACCTTTGTGTCCATTTTCATATCAATTTTATTTCCTACGTGAACTCACTTTCACTTAAGGGCCCCACCCTCCTTCATCCCCTTTCGTCCCCCAGTCAAATGTACACACCCACGCATCCTTAACTTACTTACAAATGCATCCTACTATTATGTAATACACCAGATTTGTATGTAAACTTCATCTTAAAAGGTTCCCTCTCCCCCCCTAATACAAACGATCATTTCATTTTTGACATTATGCTCTTTTTACGCTTCTTTAGATAGTCATTAATATCTTATCTAGATTAACTGTGGGAAGCATAGTAATATATGTGTATGTATTTACAGTTAAGATAAGAGGAATAATATTATATGTATAAGGATAAGTTCCGGGGGTGGATGTTTCTTACAAAAAGTCACAGTTACAAAGAATTAACAACCTTCCACAGATCATCAGAGAGAAACATTCATTAACTTTTTAACTTTAACTATTTTAAGTGGAGTAATAATTCATGAATTCATTCAAAAATTGTGAATTTCAAAGCGGCAGCGCTGGCAGCTCGCGATAAAACAAAAACCATTTTTAAAGTCAATACATATAAATCAACAGTATATATATGTAATGTATAACAAATCAGACTTAAGGAAGCATTTTTAATGTATTATGTCTCGGTTCCTTCGTAGAAAACTAACTTCTACTTGTTTAAGTTAGAACAACCATCAAATATTTAAATCTAGAGTCTCTTCGTCTGTAAAGAAATTCATGAGTTTCTGTAAATACTTACGAGTTTACGAAGAACAGTAAGTACATACCTTCGTAACAATACAGACACCTGAGCTATCTTAGCTCAGTGTGAATGTGTCAAAGTATCGAAACAATAAAAAAACAGTTACAAATTATTATGAGCTATATACAAAACCCAGTTTGTAGCACTAAGGATAATTAATTATCAATTAATAATTCTGCACGAGTAACAAAAACCTACCACATTTGATAACAAACAAATAACAGACATTTCAAGAGTCAAGACAAGTCGCGATGAAGATATTCATAATACTACACAAGTAACTCTCAGGTTACACATTCACATTAGTCGACTACACAGAAACCTACAGAACTAATTCTTTGTTAAGTAAATCTTCGATTAGATAAATATTCCGGGGCTGGAGGATCATCACGACAGTAGGGAGACGTATTTTTATAAATATCTCATTTTTATTCGTCTGTGGTTCTGTCAACATTAAAATTAAGTTAAAGTCTAGTTTGTAGTCTAATGAGGGTTGCCACACCGAAGTCAAAATACTCAGTGGTCAGTGGCGAGTCATCATTTCAAAAATGATGTTTGTAGGATAAATATTGGCGTGTCGACTATTCGACTCTTAACACTTTGCTGAAACGATCTGAGAAACATTGCGGAACAAATTACAACTCTACTGCGCAACTTCATTTGAAGAAGAGTGACGTAGTGAGAGAAAGTGGAGTGCAGGGAAATCACCAGCAGCAGCAGCAGATGTTTTTTAATGATTTCCCCACAACTTCCACCTCCTAAATGCTTTGCGAATAGCTTTGTGGAAGGCATTTTAATCAGAAGTCGGTTCTCCTGCCGATTCGGAAGCACCTCCTCCTTTCATTTTGCTAACTGCTTCCTCCAGTCGACTTCGATTTGCAGCAGCAGATCTCCGAGTTGTTCGACCCGCTGATTCTCGTGGAGTATCTTCTTTGGCTAAGCGTTCTTTCTTTCTCTCCATCAACAACTGCCTTTCAGCAGATGTCAATCCTCCTCGCGAATCTTCCCGATCTCGTAGCCGCTTTTCTCTCCTAGTCTCCATTTTCTGTTGGGCCATTTCTTTCTCCAATTCTTTGCTCTCTGAAATCGAAAAAATTTTCATTTCAAAACCCAAAGCCCAAAACACACCAATTACTGCACTCAAACTATCAAGACTCAATACCTCTCAGAACTATTCTCTCCGCATGCTCTAACGGTGGATCGTCATCAGGAAGTTCATCTTGGTGGTTGCCCATCAGACTCTTGAGACTTTCATCATCAGAGTCGTCTGGGTGTGGACCTCCAGCCTGAGCCATCATCATCGAGGCAACTGTGGACGCGTGAGGAAGATCTGGGACCATTGGAACTTGAAGTCGACTGCTACTGCTACTTGTTCGATCTACGGCATGCAGCCCTTGAGTAGCTTGCGTGAGAGCTGCCAATTCCTTTAGGTCTTTTTTGGAGAGCGATGGAATATTCAAATTAGCGAGACTTGCAGCGGAGAGTGGGTTGTTGGAAGGTCTTCCTCCTTTGTTACTGGACCCTTGTGAACCTTTCTTTCCACTACTTCCCCCTCCAGGATCACCACTCCCTCCTAGTCCATTCAAAAGAGATGAGCCCTGTCCAAGGTTTCCGAAGGGAGAGCCAGACATCCCACTGCCCATCGGGAAGGAGCCGAGTCCAAGAGGATTATACATCAGACCCGGGTTGGGGAATAAAAAGGGAAGAGAGCCTTGGAGCAGGTTTTGCTGAGCTTGAGATTGAGAACTGGATGCAGAGTTCCCACTTGACTTTTTGTTCTTCTCTTCCTTTTTATTGGAAGATGAGGAAGCCTGAGGTGTTGATCGGGATGGAGTGGATGATCGCGGAGTGTCTTTGCCACTTTTAGATTCGTTTCCACCACCACCGCCTCCCCCAGAAGACATGCCAGGAAGATCTGATCCGAATCCCATTCCAGGGAATCCAAGGCCAAAGAGGGAATTCGGGAGACCCAAGTTGCTCATTCCGCCCAAAGATCCCAAGTTAGCCAAGTTACCCAAGGATCCAAGATTCCCCAGCGACCCTAAACCTCCGAATGGCATGAAGAGAGGATTCTTCGGGTCTAAAGCACCAAAGCTGGCCAGCAGGTTCGGGTTGATTCCAGATAAGCCTGCAGACATTTATTTTTTAGTACATTTCCTAAATAAAAGTATAAAACTAAAACTACATTCTGGAATGTAAGAGATCAAAATCCTCTTACCAGGCAGAGAAGAGAATGCTCCGAGATTAGGAAAGGCATTGCTAGCACTTGAGGTTGGCACAGAAGTCGAGTTGGAAGTGGAAGTCGGAGTGCTCGCAGGAGGACTCGTGAGAGTTGGAGGTCTCCCAGGGCCTTTTTTCTTCGCCTCCCCAGACAACCTCTTCTGCAAGTCAGATGGAAGGTTTCCGCGCTCCTTAACCAACTCGGCCCATCGAGGGTCCACATCGTAGTTCTGGTTTTCTAACAGCCATTGCGCCAAATGTTTCAGCTGAGGAGCCTTCGGTCCAGTTATCTATAAAAACAAAATAAAAATGAAATAATAATACACAAAACAACATGATCTTGTGATCAGTTGCAATAGCAACTTTACAGCCTATGAAATTCTGACACCCTATCAGCGGAATCAAAGCCTGAATGCACTTCCAAAAATATTATTATCAGCCTGCGGCTCAGAACTGCCCCTGTCTAATTTTCCATTAAATTTCCCATTCCGACCTCCGATTACAAACAAAGCCGAGCAACAATGTCTCCACCTCGATTCCAAGACTTGGGCAAACCATGCAACGATGTGTTCAACAAAAATTATCACTACGGGTTGTTCCAACTGAACACTTCCCAGAAGACTTGTGGGGAGGTGGGAATCAAGACGAGTGTCACTCACACCTTCGAAGACGCAGCATTCAAAGGTTCTGTGGAAGCGACCCTGAAGCCCTTGTGTGGACTCACTTACGTCAGTAGGTGGCTTTCAAATGGCTACATCTTCAACGGAATAAGCTTGGCAGACAGACTAACTCCCGGCCTCAAGATAGGAGTGGACACCAACTGGTCACCAGACACTGGAGACAAGACAGCAATCCTGAACGGACAGTACGTGAATGACTTGGCCAACATGGAGTTCGACGTGTCAGCCGGGACTGACAAGCCTGACTACCCGATGACTGGCTCAGTAGTTGTTGGATACGAAGGACTCCTCGCTGGGGCCAGAGGGGAGGTCAATGCTAATGGACTCGCCAACTCCAAAATCATGCTCGGCCATTCAGTGGGAGACACGCAAGCGTTCATGTCAGTTGAAGACGGAGGTGCCGATGGACCAAAGTTCAGAGGGTCAATCTTCCAGCGGATAACGAATCGACTGGAGTCAGGAATCGTGTTTGGCTGGGGAGGAAAGGAGGAGGAAGGAGCGAAGGGAGGAAACAAGCTAATCGGAGTGGCAGGACATTACCTTGTGGATCCCTGTTCGTCAATCAGGGGCAAGTTTGCTAACGATGGGCAATTGGGAATTGGCTACGACAGCAAAGTTCGAAACGGGGTTACAGTTGCAGTTGCCGCAAACATCAATCTCATGAACTTTAATGAAGGGGGACACAAAGTCGGATTCGGAGTTTCTTTCGAGCAGTAATACTCACGCTTCTAAGCCTTATAACTGTAAAGATCCCTAGACTGTTAGCCCCAAATTATCTGTTTCCGTATTATGTGCAACAATTTAAATTCTCAATGGCTGAATAAACTCTCAAGTAAAATCTTCGATTATTGGCTCAGGATATAATTCATACTCTTAATGTAGCCTCGACTAGAGTTAGCCTGAATAAGATAAAAGATAATTAAAGCAATCATGTCATCTTACCTTCTTCCCGTTGCCGCGATGAATGACCGGTACATTCTCTTCTCCGCTTAATTTGTTCCAGTCCATCATCAAAGGATCTGTCCGCGGTTGTCTTCGTCGTCTTCTGTCCATAATTTCTGGAGAAGGTGGTCGCTCCGGTGTCAAGTTTGCGTGTTCCGCCAGCCACTTGTTTACTTTAGCGTCGTGCGAAAACAAGTCAAACTTGGGCACAGCTACTTCGGCCAATCGACCCAGATCAGATTTAGGCATTTCAGAGTAAGTTTGTTGAGACGAAGCAGGGGAGGGTGTAGCCCCTAAGAAGTATGTTTGAAAAAAGCATAAGAATGTGGACTCCTCAAAATAAACTAATCGATTCAATTCAATTCGCTCATACCTGTTGTTCCTCCGCGTGTAGTTTCCTTTTTGTTGGAACTCGCAGAAAGATTTGCAGCAGCTGCATTAGCCGCAGCATATTTACTAAAATCCTTGAGTTCCTTGGAGTTGAACATTGACAAAGCACTTAGGAGAGGGTTGTTGGACATGTTGGACATGTTGGATAGGAAAGACTGTGCAAACGCTTGAGCATCCTTGGACGCTTGGGCGGAGGCAGCAGCACTGGAGCTTGAGTGATGGACTTGAGGAGATGGAGTGCCACTCCTCACTCCGCTGGAAACCTGAGGTGACACTGTGTTTCGAGACGAAGATCCATGAGCAGCCTGCGGATGAATGTTGCCAGAACTGCCGGAATGTCTCCCGTGATCCTTTCTATCGTTTCTGTCATCTCTCGATCCTCGTTCAGAAGGCATTGGAGGTGAAAACATACTCGATCCTTTTGCAGCAGACAAGCCAAACACAATCTCATCCAGTTTCTTCTTTTTCTTGTCTTTCTCCAGAGGCAATGGTTCGTTAGGGTCCCCAGAGTCTCCCATCTAATGAGAAGGAGTAATTAGGTTTTTTAAGTGCTCCCAAAACATCATGTTAAATTGATGGCTAAAATAAAAATAACAAGATTACTTACGATCATGTCCTTTACCTTTCGTTTCTTCAATCGATCCAACATATTCTCCAACTTTGAAACCTTTTTCGGCTCCGATGACGATGAGCCAAAGTACAATGGAGCCTCCTGCATCATCGATTGCTGATGCTTGCGTCCCGGAGACTCAGAATCTTTTTGTTTCTTAGAGAATCTAAACGTAAGAATTAGAACATGAGAGTATCTGC
>JAQIWV010000208.1:0-11106 GCA_034696705.1 Isotomurus plumosus
AAAAAAAGGTTATATCCATTAGGATCTGGTGTTGCACAAGTTATCAAATTCTCCTCTACGTTAATTCCTTCAAGAATAATGAACCACCCAAATATGCACAGTATTACATTTGTCACACCACGATGCATTATTATACAAAACTTTCACGTTCAGTATTGTTAAAATAAGACTCTTTGCTCTTTACCGTTATAATAACAAGTGGTTCGGATGATGCATGCATGTATTTACTCGCATTTTAAGCAATATTTACCTTGAGAAAACAATGCAATGTGTCCTCATGCGTCATGCTGAAGACTATACCACTATACTATATACCATTTTACTAGTAAAGCTGAATTTAAAATTTTAAAGATTGTTTTATGTAGGGTGCTTTGGATTGTTGTGTTTATACTGGCTTTCTACAATGCTTGCACTCTAAGTGTCGATGCCTACAGACTATACAAACGATATCCAGTTCTTTTCACCTTTCAACCGTATGGAATTGACACCGGAAAAGTTCCGTACCCGTCCGTGACCCTCTCGTGGTCCAAAAATTTAAAAACTCAGATCATCAAAAACGCACAAAAGTAATATTAATATGCTTTAAGTCTAATTTGAATCACGTTTCAACTGAAAAAAGCGAATGAGCGAATGTTTTTGATGTAATTTTTATTACTGCTTTGTAAAGGGAATTGGAATTGTATATTGAACAATACAAACATCATCAAAAAGAAGGCATACTATTGAGTGGAATTTATTGGACTTTGACTCAAGCTGCAACACTAATTCAATTCTTGAGGTCATTTTGTAAGGCCAAAATGAGTTGGACTGCAGCTCTTAAGTTATCAGAATCAGACAGCATTCTCGACGATTTGAATTATAGACATTTTTTGAATCCTGACGGAATTAAAGATGACATTGATGACCCAATAATGAAAGAAAAAATATTGCCATTTCTGCAACAAGTTAGATATTGATTTTTTTTCATTTAAGTTAGCAAGCACTTAATGTTTTATTATACAATATTCCAATTAAATCTTAGGCTACGGCATCTTGTTCGGACATCATTGGATATTGTGAGTGGAATGGAGTAGCCCAGGAAGACTGTAACTCCATTTTTAAACAGATACTGACGGATAATGGAGTGTCCTGCACATTTAACAAAATTCCACCAAAAGTTCTCAGAAAGTATGTCTCTACCTCTTCGGTTTAAAAATTCTAAATTAGCAGATATGTTACTAATCACTGCTTATGAATTCGTAAACAGGAAGGCCGCATTTCAAACATTATTCAACTCGGAGATTTCCAGCACACAAGAAGAAAGTTGGGAAAATTGGAATCTTGAGGACTTGCCACTGGGAAGGGAAAAAAGCCCTACCAGAAAAAATTCTACGAACCAATATGATCCGAAAAATCTGAACCACATTCCACTTACACAAATTTCCACTGGAAATGGTGCAGGCTTAACTCTTGTGGTCAACACAGATGAAAGTTCCATGAGTTGTCAGCAATATGACTCCGTAGGACTTCATGTATGAACTATAATTTTTAAAACAACGGTTGATTTAAATTCAGTGTCAAGATTTTAGCTCGGCTTGACTATTTGGTATAGTTATAATATGCATGAAGGATGCTTTGATACAGTATTTTTGTTACTTTAACAATAGTTAACTATATCATCTCCATTGGACGACAGTAATCACGAGACGGAAACTATAATAATTCCACCCAATCATACTGTATCCGTAAAAATCATTCCTGAATTGATTATGGCAGAAGATGACATACGGAGTGTTGATAAAGTAAATTTTTTGATTATATTTTTTTAATACTATCGCTGCGCTTATCAGAAATTCTTCTGACAATGTCACATCATGCATCATGGTAGTTTTTTGTCATGAATTAATACTACTTTTTCCAGGCAAAGAGGGAATGCGTTTTCTCAAACGAAATTCAGTTGAGCTACTTCACAAAGTACACTCAAAACAATTGTAGAAGGGAATGTATGGCTCGCTCCATCAAAGACACTCTCAAATGCACACTCATATCGATGCCAAGTAAAACTTCTAATTAACATGCAATCAATTCTAACAACAGCACTTACATTGGGTTGTTTTTTAGACTCGAATGAAGGACGGCTATGCAATGACAAAGAAATAACTCAAGCACTTTATGGCAAAAGTAAGTCTTGAAATGTTAAGATCGGGTTTAACAGTCAACAGTAACCGTAAATATAAATTGTGTTGTGTGATGCATGTAATTGATAATGGATTAGAGCGTAATGGAGATTCATACAAAAAATGCTACTCGGATTGTTTGCCTTTATGCACCAGCTTGTCATACAGGACTAGAGTAACGTTAGTCCCACTGGCACCCAAAGTCATCTCTTCTCTTAAAATGAGGTCGGAATTTATGATCTATCTAAAGAATTTCGCAGCTTTTGCTTTAATTATTCGATTTTTTACAAACCTAATTTTTGAATAATAATATGTATTGCAGTTTCAATTTCACTCCATCAGTACTCCACCTTTCTTATGAGAATGAAAATGTAGTGGCTAAAGTGAGAACCTTAAGGCATTCGTTATCTGACATCATTGGTAAGCATTTCTCCATTTTCTCCACTGATTATTTACTAGCCAATCTGATCTGAAGTAAATTAATATTTAAGGACTCATCGGAGGACTCTTTGGAACAGCTAGCAACCTGTCTGCTATCGATTTAGCACGAATTACATTCGCTTTATGGTTCCTTCTGCCTCCACTTATGAGGGTTCTTGGACTAATCATTGATGGACTGTTCTACTTGTTTGTAAAAATGTCTTGGACATTCTGCGGTGTGTCTGCGGCTGCAGCACCCGTAAATGCTTTGAATGAAGCTCCAGCAGTTGCTGCAGAATCAAATGACTCACCGAATAGTAATGAGGAAATAAGCCAGAATGTTGATGATGCAAATCAAAATGACTGCACTATTAACGCTGACACAAGTGACACCGCTTCAGATGTAATTCTTATAATTGAAGATGAGGACAATGCTGTGAGTGTTTTTACGTTTACACCCAACACCAGCAGCACAGACGATGCTAACGCTGAGAATGTCGCTGAATAAGCTTTTATTTACATCTTTAGTCTGCTGTAGACAGTTGGAAACTAGAAACTTAATTGAGTTACTCGAATTTCATATATTTAGGTATTTAAGCTGCAGTACTGTAAAATTTAAATTGTTTAGATCAATGTTTGAATTTGAAAATCACCTCAAAGCAAAATATTAGCTATTGAAGTTGTCAATACATTCGAAAACCTTTGACTTATGAAATCTTATAAACTACAAATAGACACGTACTAGGATTTTCGGAAGAATCTCAATGGACTCTGCACAATACAAGAAACAAGAATACAAGAATATTATATTATTCCTTACAACATTATTATTAAAATCTACAGAATATTCAGATTCTTAATCTGTAAATCCAGTTGACTCAACAGGAAAAGATAAGTGAAGCTTCTGTATATTGTGACTGTTTAGTGTTTGAGATGTTCTTTCTCCAAAGTTTTGTCATTAAATATCTGTAAATAGTTTGTAATCACGTAATAACTCTAATTAGTCTAATTAAATGTGAAACTCCTGTCCGCATACAATTTAAGGAAACCTGATCGTACTATTATTAGCATTCTGTAGCTGTATAATAAAATGTAAGGGAGTTTCGTGAATGTGATCATAAGAATTTATTATGTGAAATTGCCGCACAGTTTAGTAACACAGTTTCATTGTTGAATAGATTGAGGGCTAAATGTGATACCCGGTATAAAATGTTATTTTCAATTGTTGAATAGTTGAATAGATAGTTGAATGTAACTTAATCTGTGAAAAACCCATAAAGTTTAATGTACATTTAGCAAACGAACTCACTTTACCAATCCTTCCACTAAAAGACATTTTATTAATTCACCTTATATTAAACGTGTGACCTTTCTTATAGTTTATAGTAATCTGATTTGTACCGAAGAATTCATAATAATAAAAATATAATTCGAATATAGACTCGAAAACTCTCAAGAAGGTTTCCACATACTCAATAGTGTCGATTATATCTGTCCAATGAAATTCCAAAAGATGAAGATAATTTACTTCCTTGTCCTCTTTTCCGTTAACCGTCTTGTTCTCCGTGTTTTCCGGAGCTTTAATTTCGTAATCTTTTAATTTAAAATAATTAAATTTATTACCCAATCTTCACATTTGAATTATAAAAATACAATTTTCTAATTGGAATTCTGAATACCCTTGCCATAAAATTGCAGGGAAAAACTGAAATCGAATAGGTTTCATTGCGGGGGAAAAAGCATTCAACACGGAGTCGTGTGTCTTAAGTGACGAAGAATGTTTTGGGGTTTCGAAGGAGAACCTGGCCGAAAAATGAAGTTGGATTTGTTGGATGGACCTTGCAAGGGACCTCAAGACATAAAATTGAAATTGACTCTTGGAAACTCTCTCCATCATACTTTATGTATCTCGTTCTTCTTTAATTGAATCTAATTAAAAATTCGTCAACTTATTTCTAGACAATAATAGATTGTAAATTTCATGTGTGCAATTGGGGTGTCTCATCTTCAATAAGATTCCAATTTGCAGGAGAGATCGATCTTAGCTTCACACATTTATCCTCTAATAATAATAATTATAATAGTTTCGAATCCCTCCGTTGTCCTTCGTAAGCCTGAGCAGAAATCAATAATTAAAATATATCGATACATCGATTGTCAACCAAATTCATATGAAATAATTTTAAAATACTTGTTGAGCTATTTGGCGGAGAGAGTTTTGAGTGGCAGTTCCCGTCTCGGCAATCATTCTGGAGAGAAACCCGTCTGGTTTCTGCAGCAGCAGATGCGGATGGTTGTATTCCTATAAATAGAATGTTCCATATAGTTAATTAACCACTCTTTCTAATAACGATGTTAACCAAGCTGTGACCTTGACTGCTCCTTTGTCCATCACGAGGATCTTGTCGCAGTCCATGACGCTCTGCAGTCTGTGAGCAATCGTCAGGATTGTGCAGTCCGCAAACTTTGACCTGATTGTTTGCTGGATCAGTTGGTCAGTTCTGAAGTAAATGAATCTTTTAGTTAATCACCAAAATTAATTAGCTAGTATCTCTAAGAAGTTATTATTATAAAAGTCTCACTGAGGATCAACATTCGCCGTGGCTTCGTCCATGACGAGGATTCTGTTTCTCCTGAGAATCGCCCTTCCCAGACAAACCAGTTGCCGTTGGCCGACACTGAAGTTCCGTCCGCCTTCGCTGACGTGGAAGTCCAGCGCGGTGACGAGTTCCTTGAGCTCCACTTCCTCGAGGACTCTCCACAGTTGGTCGTCGGTGAAGGACCCGAAGGGATCCAAATTGTGTCTGATGGTTCCCGAGAAGAGTACGGGGTCCTGGGGGATGATTGACACGCCCCTTCTCAGTCTGGACAGCGACACTCCTGTGACGTCATACCCGTCTATGCAGATCTCTCCTTGAGGCTCCGTCATGCGGAACAGCGCGGCCACAATGGAACTCTCCCCGCGCCAGTTCGTCCGACAATCCCGACCTTCTCCTGGGACTTCACTTCGAAGTTGAGGTTGCGTAGGATCGGCTTCCCTCCGTCGTACGACAGGAACACGTCGCTGAACTTTATGGAGCCGTTGGAAGGCCAGTCGCTCGGTGGACCTTTCTGAGCATCTGCAATTTAGTTAAGTAGGTAATTAACACTCTAATTACACTAGAAGAAGCGTCTACAATATGCATACCATATGCAAGTAGTATAATACTTGTTGGGTTGGGACTTCTTGGCGTTGGCACACAATCACACGATTTAATATAATTACTTGTGACAGCAGGAAACACAATATTAGACACAGGGAAGTTGGTAGTGGCCACTGATGTTATAACAGGATTTTTTTCCCATTTCGTCCAGATCTTGGACATCATGTAAGCTGCTGCACATATTCCGAAAAGACACCATCCCAGCCAAAAAACCCTAATAAGGAAATCATCAATGAATCAACATAAATTGAAACCTGCTTTAATTCCATTTTCTTCAATCAATTCCCCGAGCGGATTCATGCAATCGTAATATTGTGTTCAGACTCTCAGTGAAAGCGTGACCTTCACAGAAAAAGACTCACCTTTCCGCTGGATTTCGTTTCTTCTCAGCGATGTATCTGTATCCGTGGAGCGACGTGGCGGCGCAGTACTCTTTGAACTGACTTCCACAATGGGGACCTGTGGGCTCACTTAGCTTTACCTGTTTCTCCAACTTATCCAAGTTATCGATACTGCTCTTCCGTATCTTAACTTTCCCCGTCAGTCTCCCAGTGTTAAAAGATTCAAATAGCTTTCTCCGCTTCTGTTTGTACTCCTGGAGCTTTGCTGCCGAAGTTTTTGGATTATTTCTGATATTTGCAGTGTTGTTTGTAACCCAAGGAGCGTTTGATGACTTCCTTGCCCATGAAGGGTCTTCAGGGACATACAAGTCCCATAACTGTTGCCCGTTCATCTTTCCTCCGCCTTTAGCCTGTTCTACGTAATTTGGAGTAATCAATCCATCTGAAGGCTTCCTTGAGTAGTAATTGTTGGTGAAGTCAAGCAAATTAGGTCTTTCTTGGGACCTTTCTTCTTCCTCCTTAGCCACAGCGTCTCGAAGAGCTTGTCTTGCACGAGGAATGAGACGTCTTACTAGGTTGATATGCTTCGTTATTTTGAACATGTCCATTGCAGTAAAGAAGTTAGTTGTTCAAGATAAATAAGGTCAGGTGCAATGGAAGAGGCAAGTAGAGACGAAGGAAATAAGACACGAATAACTAGTGATTAAAGGCGATGAAAGCAACTTTTATTACACAAGAAAAGTCGAGTTTATTGAAGACTTCCTTTGTCTACTTTGTGACGGAGTGTTATCATTCGAAAGATCAACGTAGACGATTTATCATATCCGAAAGGAATACTATTCCGAGTAAAGCTAATTCCAAACAAAGAGTCGGACTGACAGGAGCCACCAGTTTAAGGAAAAGTTACTTCCAGTCCCATTTCCGGAATAACTTTGATAAAATGACATATGTACGGGTGATGGCCGATGACATGACATGACATCAACAAAATTAAACGGTAGGTTACCTAAATATGAAAGAGAAATATGCAGGTAGTAGTTTCTGCTTGACCAGACCTTGAACTAAATACATATAGCTCATATATGCCTCACATCACATAATGGTCAGATTTACACTTAAAGGTTGTAAATAAAACCTTAATCTGAAAGTCGAATAAATAAAAATATAAAAGAAAGAAGAGTCAATGATAACAAAAATCTTAAGTTATTAACACATCTTTAAACGTAAATTCAAGGACATCCCGGACATACTATACTAACAATATACGTACAAGTTAGCATAATTACTAGTGCTGTTGATGATGATGTGTACTGCACTTATATACCTTCATTGGGAGTTAAGTGGATAATGGGATTCACAGTGTGAATACTGTGAATAGTGTGAATGCATTCAGAGTTGTCTCATGTTTAGTGAATTAATTAACCTTGCTCTGATATCCTTCTTCTAGTTTCGAGGTGTTCCATGTACTTGCATTCAGTCTTTCCAGAGATTTACTACCCCATTTTACAGTTTTATCGCATTCAAACGCGTTTCTGAGAGTTCTTCTCTTGTAGTATACACCAGTTAGCAGTTTTTATCATGGAGGATTCTGAGACAGCTTACTTGGCGACAGGTCAAGAGGATCAGGACAGTGGGAGTGCCTTACGATCTGGTTACACAACTGTGGCTCCCTTTGTCCTCCTAATCGTCTTGGTCTTCGGAATTCTCATGACAATTTCTGTGAAGATGTGGCTTGTCGACAGGAAGAGGAAGAGGTCCACGCTCATTTCCTCAGAAGTGCTTTACGAAGGTTGTTATTTTTTGCTGATTTATTAATGCATTCTTATGTAAATGTGCTATTTTAGTTAACTTTGTTTTTGGTTTCTATTTATGTAGACCTGTCCAAACCCCGTTTCAGAGATGACGAGCAATGCTAATTACGAAATAAGTATGGGATTGTTCACAGCTTTATCGAGCAAGAATTTTAAGACAAGACAAGATGCAGTTATTTATAAACTTGACTTCATTTCAGACATTCAGATATGTACTTGAATAAAGTTACCTTATGTTATACGGTGGTTTGGGAATTTTGGGATTATAAATATCTATTATTGCTAGATTAGTGCTACTGTGTATCAAAATGGAGAATACTCGTCATGAATCATGTCAAAAAAATTGCCGGAGCGATAATCGGAATCAATACGCATGCATGCAAAAAATAAAATTCATGCAAAGTTTGCAAGACATAAAACAAAGTCTTGCATTGCCCCTTCGAGTTGTTCATGTTATTGTTTGGTGGAGGGAAACTAGAGATTTGAAGTTTCTTCGTCATTGTTCATTCCTCCAGTCAGGTCAGTTTCATACTTGTGTTTACTTACTTCCGACGGTGGAATAGTCGACATTTGTTTTGTTTTTGTTGCTGATAAGCCCAAGTAGTCAACAGATACACGAAGATAAGAGTCAGTCTCCAAACTCCAAAGGGTCCTTGTGATATACAGTATAAACACTTGTCTTGTAAATTATTATAATATTTTAGTACCCGCAGTAGGAAGGGTACAAAACGCAATGGACGACGCAAGTTCTTCCGTATCCGTACAGTTGGAAGAAGGTTAGTGTGTTTTAAAGTTTACAATTTACGAATATCCTGTGATATTATTTGTATAATAAAATGATTCTATTATGTGTTTAGCAAGAGTGACGAAGGTTGGACGTCGTGATTTTCGCCTACGCCTACGACTACGGTGCGGGGTATAGGCGAGCGTAGGCGCCAACGTGATTTTCGCCTACGGCATGCTTTCTCCGTGAAAAACGCCTAAGCCTACGCAACGTTAACAGAAAATTTTTAATTTGTATTTAATTTGTTAATTTTTTTAATTCTAAACGGTCTAGTGAGGTTTTAAAAAGGGAGCCATAAGGGCCTAGCGAGGTTCAAAGGGACCCCTAGAACCTACCAAAGTTCCAAGGGAGCCTTAACCGCCTAGCAAAGTTCAAAGGGACCCCTAGGACCTACCAAAGTTCCAAGGGAGCCTTAACGGCCTAGCGAGGTTCAAAGGGACCCCTAGGACCTACCAAAGCTCCAAGGGAGCCTTAACGGCCTAGCGAGGTTCAAAGGGACCCCTAGGTCCTACCAAAGTTCAAAAGGAACCTTAACGGCCTAGCAAAGTTCAAAGGGACCCCTAGGACCTACCAAAGTTCCAAGGGAGTCTAAACGGCCTAGCGAGGTTCAAAGGGACCCCTAGGTCCTACCAAAGTTCAAAGGAACCTTGAAAGGACGCCTAAGAGCATATGAATAAATCAAAGGAAAATCCTGCAGGACTTTCCGTTCTTAAACCTCTTAACAATCTGTAGATTCCAATGAACCTGCAGGGTCCCCAAACAACCTGCAGAGTGACCGAAGAGCCTACATACCCTCCTATGCACTTGTAAAAGTCCAGAACGCCTTCTCAAGTTTCAATGCGTTTACACGAAGACCTGCAAATGTTCCACTAATACACTGCATGGGATTACAAAAGGCAAAGGCTGAATGAATATGACAAATGTGTCATGCCAGTAAATTAAATGCAAGTTGTGTTAAAATAAGTGACGCACTACTTTAAAGTAATGTCCAAAAAGTTTTTTACGACTAACAAAGTATTATATCATATGTCACTATATATTAACTGTTTACGGAGAATTAACTTCCATTAACGTCATCGAAAACTCGACATAACATTAAAACAAACAGAGAACAACTCCAAACTTGCAGAACGAGGAGAAACTTAGTCATCGAAAGGCGCTTCCCGCAGCGTCATTCTGGTCCTTCGAACCGGATTATTCTCCAGCCCTACGGAGAAGACTCCACCCGTGGATTCTCGTCAGTCGGGACAAGACTTTGTTGTCCACCGTCTTTGCGCCTTGAGCCCTGCCTTGTTGGGCTCATGTCGAGGTCAGCTCGTTCCTCACTGCGATTAAGCGAGAATCGTGTCTCATTTCGTCGTACGACGAATAATTGATTTTTTCAGAATGGAAGCAGCCGGGTATGATGCCGATGACGAGTTCGGAGGACCACCGCCTCCTCCTCTCATTGGAACATTCTTTCCGGAAGTGCAGGCTCCAACTTTCTCATCGTCGTCATTTGGAGCATTCGGAGGAGGAAATTTGCGTCGTTTTCCGTCCTGTGGTTCTCTTCGAAGTCAAAAGTCATCAGCCAGCGTTTCGAAGCAGCAGAGACTGAAGCCGGAACTAGAAGCCCAACTTATCTTCGACAGAATTGCTGAGGAAGAAGCAGAAGCTAATCTACGCATCGAAAAACTTGCACGTGAAAAGAAACGAGTCGAAATGGAACTCAAGCTCAGATCTCTCAAGTTGAAAGAAGATGAATTTGAAGTCGAAGAAGATGATGTTACGAATAAACCAGTTGCTCCACAGCCCATACAGGACCCTGTGATGCAGCTTGTAGCAGCGACGAAGACCGCTTTCTCATCGATGCAAAACTCGAAGACGGAGACAACGGAGAAGCTGTTGGCTCGTCAGTATTACGCCAAGGATTTACCATTGTTCAGCGGAAAATCGGAAGAATGGCCTCTCTTCCACAGTGCTTATCTGTGTGGAGCACAGAAGTATGTGGATTCTCAGACAGTGAGAACATTCTTCGTCTACAAAAATGCCTGAAAGGATATGCACTGGACAGCAGAGATGGGCGCCCTCACTCATGAGGGCGAGGGCTGAGGGCTGATTTTGAGGGAGGGCTAAAAAATTTGAAGGTGAGGGTGAGGGCTAATGAGGGCTGGGTGTTTCAGGGGAGCCTTATGAGGGCTGAGGGTGAGGGCTAGTAGGAAAGTTTAAAAAACTGATTTAAAGTTTAATTTTTAAGGAATTTTTCAAGTACCGAAGTTAGCTGGAACTACAACTAGTAGTTTAAAACCTATTTTATTTATCACTAGTATATATTAGCCAGTCCAAGGACTGGGAAAAAGTATGAAATGTATAGAATGTTTTTATGGGAAACAATTTTTGTATATTGGGGTA
>JAQIWV010000209.1:0-11076 GCA_034696705.1 Isotomurus plumosus
ATATGCGTTCCTAACCTTATCTAAAGTAATTATCTTGAGAGATTGGAGAAGTATTTCGAAAATCCAAGATACCCATTTCTAATTATTTGGGTTCAGGAGTACTCATCAAAAAATCGAATTTCGAAATTCGACTTGGTTCCCGAGTTAAATGAAAATTCGGTGTTTTTTATTTCGTGTTTTAATCCGCCGAGGTGATTTGGAGGGCGCCACCGTCGCTGCTGTCTCCCCGTGAAAGCACTTCTCACGTTGCCCCTTGAGAAAGCACTCGTCTCTCTCCTTCACACTGAACTTCGCTAAAGGATCATTTTTAATTTTACCATCTCCACTTGCAACACTTATGAGAACCCTGTACATATACATAATATGCACAGTTTGGTATACTGATTTCGTAATAATTGAGTATTAATTGAATCTCTACTCAAAGCTTAAAGTGTTTTAGATTCATTGTTTCTTCTGCCCCATTTACTTCTTTACTTGGAAGTATTGGATATTTGGATTTGGTGATTGATCAATAATCCATCTCATCATGAGGAATGACTCATCGTGGTCAAAACAGATAAGGAGACTGAGGATATGAGCGAATCGATGTGTGTCATGAATGAGACTACAGGTGAATACAGTTGAGCATTAGAAGTAAAAGGAGAGTGTCCAGTGCGTAAGGATTACGTAATTGAGAGCTGCTGATTGTTCGCAACCCTTTCCCCGAAGCAGTCGCCCCTCCTCACCTGCCACCAACTCACCTGTCTCTCCTCACTGACTGCATTTCCACAGGAATCCTGAGGAAGACGGGTGAGTGATTTCAAAGTGTTTCCGTTTACTTTCAGTCACCCTGTAACGCTCAATTCATTCACCCAGGAGTGGCCTCCAGCTACACGATCTCTCTCCATCCCCGTATTCCCCTTAATCACTCAGGCACTTAATCACTTAATCCTCGACCTTCCACCTCAGTCTAATATTCACCAACTGCCATTAAATGTGTCTCCACGAAGTGTGTCTCCACGAAGGGTGGAGTCCACTTAAGTTTAACTATGAATGAACGGAAGACTCCCATTTCCCCAGAATGTGTGACAAGACTTAATCTGAGGTGCAGTGCTAAGTGAAGAGTTCCTTGGGAGTTCAATGATGAAACGTGCGTGCGTCCTTCTCCTGTCGACAGCAGCCGTGGTTCTGAGTCAGAAGGTCCCTTTCGGAGATCACTTCGACCAGCTCAACAAGGAGAACAAGTGGAGGGACCCTGCCGACAGGAGTTTCGGGAACTACCCGTACAACTACACAAGCAAGGAGAAGTACGAGGACAACGTCAACCTCAACAGGGACCATCCCGACCCTGAAATCAACTGGCTCAGTCCCAACCCATTCGCTCCAGCGGGTAGTGGAGCTTCTGGAACAAACAACAGAGATAGAAACAGTCAGGTTGTTCCCCCCGGGGGATTCCCGCAGCCTTACAACTCCTCATACAATTCCTTTAACAATTATAACAACAACCCCGGGGGGAATAGAGGATACCCCCCACTGCCCCAAGGTCCTCAGGGATCCTCCACTCCTCATCCGTGGGACCATCTCAACAGACAAAATTCGAATGTTCAGGGTCGCGGACAACAGTCAGGAGCCTCTGATTTCAACAGAAATAGTCCGGGGTACTTCAACAACTCCCTCAACTCCTCTGGAAATCAGTTTGGAAGGGGAAGTGGACAGAACCAGAACACTGGAAGGTCTTATGACCAGTACGGAAGGGAAATAGGGACCTTTCAGCAAGGGAACTCCTTCAACAACAACTTAAACACGAACACAGTGCCTGTGGACCCCTCGGGGAGAGATTTCTCCGGAACTACTGGAAGAAACAACCCTTTCCAGCCAAACACCCAAACCAACCAACAGCAACAAGGAAACACTTACAACAAGGATGGAAGCAGAAGAGATCCATACCAGTTTCCGGATGTTGGACCCAAGTCCAACTACCCGAGTAACTACCCGGGTAATACTAATACCAATGGGAACTTGGGAAGTGGAGGTCAGCAGCAGCAGAACTGGGGTAACCCTGGAAGACCTAATTCCGCTCCAAACTACCCGGTAAATGGTCCCGGAGGGTCCAGGAATCCTGGAGAGAATTCCTACGGTGCGTCGAATTTTGGGAATCCTTCTTACGGCGGAGGAAACTCGGGAGTGACTCCGGGTCCTTATGACTCCTCTGGGAGAAGGAACATTCCTCCTCTGCCCTTCGGGAATTACCCGGGCAGGGGGAACTTCGACCCCGGATACCCCAACGTCAACGTGTGGAATGAATACTGGACAACCACGACGTATCGTCCGACAGCCGCAGGAGTTCTGGGAAGGTGGAGACCCGAATTGCAAGGTCAGCAGAGACCTGAGGACATCAATCAAGTTCCGCAGATTGTGTACGTCATGACCAACTACGGAAGAGTTCAGGTACGACATTAATAATATACTATTATGTGACCTTTCCAGTGACCCTGCCATATTCCAAATACTTGAATATCTGTGATATCTGCAGGGATTCAAAACGAAACTGTACGACGGACCTTCCGTTCCTCTCCCAAGTCGACCTGGAGTGGCCAACGTGGATAAAGTGAAAGCAGTCGTGTCTTCATTCGTTGGGATTCCGTATGCCAGGGCGCCCATCAACGAAGGACGGTTTCGACCTCCGGTTAGTCACGCATGCTTAAGTAACTCTCCACGATTAAATCCAAGCATAACTGACTTAAGCATTTGTTCTCACAGAGAAGTCACCCCGGATGGCAGCTGCACCAAGCAATAGAAATTCCCCCGGCGTGTCCCCAACCAGTAAGAACAATTCAGTTGGTCGACAATTTCGACACAAATGTCCGTTTCTAACGTACCTTTCTGTTGATGACAGGCGCGGTACTTCGGACAGTCATCGGGAATCATCCAAGTGGACGAGGACTGTTTGTTCCTGAACGTCTACTCACCCGACGTGGGTTCCGGAGTGGAAGGAGCTCCCTTCCCAGTCATCTTCTACATCCACGACGGGGACTTTGTCCACGGAGCGTCCACTCAGTTCCCTCCGCACCAGCTCGTCGGCTGGTACAAACTGGTCGTCGTCACAGTCAACTTCCGCCTGGGGAGTCTCGGGTTCCTCTCCACGGGGGACGAGTACTCCCCGGGGAACTACGGAGTCCTGGACTTGGCCATGGCGCTGACGTGGGTCAAGGAGAACATCCGCTCCTTCAACGGAGACCCCGAGCGCATCACTCTCGTCGGACTCGGCTCCGGAGCAGCCGCCGCAGGACTCCTCATGGTAACCTTCACACACATACACTTAATATCATTACAGCTTCTACTCCTACTAAACTGCCCTTAACTTCCATTGCAGTTGTCTCCCAAGACCAAGTCGATGGTGAGGAACGTGGTGGCGATGGAAGGCGCTCCGACAGCCGACTGGGCAGCGATAGTGGACCAGTACCGCGTGCAGAACACGACGCAGCTGTACTCGTTCAAGTTGGGGTGCTGGCAGGACTTCGAGACGACCTCGTGGAAGATGGTCCAGTGCCTGAGGAGTCGCAGTTGGAAGGAACTGGCCAACTTCGAGCTGGACGTGAGTGTCCTTAATGAATCCGTCTAAAGATGAATGAATGTGTATAAGCTAAGAGACTTTGTTGCAGCCGGACGTGGGGACGTTTGCATGGAGTCCAGTGGTGGACAAGACTTTCCGCGTGCCGAAGGACGACTACGTGAACAACTGGAAGGAGGAGGACTGGCGCTTCCTCCCCGACACCCCGCACACTCTCCTCCGGACGAGCGACTACCCGTTCGTCAACTACCTGACGGGCTACTCGCGGCAGTGCGCCGCCGACCTCCTCTTCGCCAACAAAACCATCGCCCCCAACTACGTCGTCAGTCGCGAGTGGTTCGACGAGCAGATCCACTTATGGGTCAAGAAGTACAACTACACTCTCAATCCCGAGGGCGTCTTCAGTGCTATTCGATACGCCTACACCTACTGGCCCGACCCCATGAACACCACTCACCTCAGGGAGGAGTATATCGACGTGAGTGGTCAACAAGTGTCGACAAGTGTGTCCCAATGTCGACGAAAGACTAACAGACTTTTAATTCATGTTGCAGTTCCTGTCGGACGCCCTGTACAGATCGCCAGTGGACGAGACAGTGAAGCTGCTGCTGGCACGGGGAATCCAGGTGCACAGCTACGTGCTGAACTACACACTGGAAGCCCTGCGCCTTCCCTTCTGGAGGGAAGTTCCCCGGGGGATGGAGTACTACTTGTTGTCGGGCGCTCCCTTCATGGACCCCGAGTTCTTCCCCGAGAGAGTCCGCGTCGACCGCTCCGCGTGGACGGAGGGCGACCGCAACATGAGCAACTTCTTCATGACGTCTGTGGCGAACATGGCGTACTACGGACAGCCCACGCCCAGCCAGGTCCTCGGCATTTACTGGGAACGCGCAAACCCTGCCGACCTCAAGTACCTCGCCCTTAACGGAACTGACAACTCAACCATCCAGCGCAACTACAGACAACGCGAGTTGACCTTCTGGAGTGAATACATGCCGGCTGTCGTCGGCAGATATGTCCCCACTTATCCCCCGACAACTGAGTACTGGTACGGCAACGGCAACGTCAACGGCAACGTCAACAAGTCAACACTAAGAAGTCTCACGTCATATTTACTGTTTTTTTGTAGGTGGGAACCTAACGAGCCTCTGCAGATAGCTTTCTGGTCTGTGAGTGGAGTGTGTCTCGTCCTTATCGTTGCTCTTATCGCGTGCTGTCTCTTATGGCGAACAGCGAAGAAGCAGCGCGACAAGATTTACGACGACTTGGGCTTGGGGAGCGAGCCACTTCGAATGGGGTCGATGAGTAAGGACTCGAAACAACCTTTGACCTTTGACCTCTGACACGACTGACCTCCTCTCTATTTTGCTTATATCTGACTTTATTGCAGCTGGAGACGAGATGAGTGAGTACGCGGAGACAGTGAAGACAGTCGACTCGATGGACTCGAGGAAGTACGGCGGCGGACTAAGTCAGCGCCCAGACCCGATGCACGTGCAGCGCCTGAATATCACGACGTACCCTTCGCCCCCCACCGTCCACAACGGGGCGCATACCCTGCGCGACCCGAAGGACAGGTTCCCTACGCCGATCAAACGCGCCCACGACAGAGGCGGACGGGACACTCCACAGACGACCGTATAAATAGACTCTCACTTAACCTTATCAGTAAATACTTAACACTTGCCGTCATATGTGACTTTAGGTTCTTTTGAGTGATACTACAGTATGATCAACTTCAGCTCAGCTACACACAGAAACTTACGATCTCACGTCTCTCGCCATGTCAGTCGTCCACACACGTCCAAAGGAAAAAATGCCGTCCCCCATATAACACACATTTTATATATGATCATGTCGATAAGTCTCTCTCTATATAATACTTAAACACTTAGGAGGTAAATCGTGTAGCTTTTGTACTTAATGCCCGAGTTATGGAAAGCTTTAAAATGGAGACTCGCACACTTAAGTATTGTGTTCATTTGTACGTTGTAATATTTGTATAGGATAGAGTGGAGAGTTAGTTTTGTACGGTTTTGTTAAGTTTGTAATACTTCAGAGAGAGTATTTAGTTAGTGAAGAGCTTTACTGATAATCACTGGACGCTTTAACTTAATTAGTTTTTATTTAAGAGAATTACGTACAAATGTACAAACCTTTCCAAGTCTGCAAAATAAAAGTGTACAGAGTTGTTTATCAACCAACTCTTCTGATTAGCACGTCAACGTCTGAAAGTCAATAGGAGAAAAGTCACCAGCGTCCGTCTCTGCTTCCTCCGCCGCCGTCCTGTCGATTGTTGTAGCCGCCCCCTCCGCCTCCGCCGCGGTTGTGGAAGTTGCTGTCGAATCTGGGAGTCTTGTTGAAGTGTTGGTTTCCTGTGTCGTCGTCTTCTCGACCTCGTCTCCCTCCTCCACCAAAACCGCCGCGATGTCCTCCACGACCTCTGCCGCCGCCTCCCCCCGACCAGTTGGTGATGACTGGGGGGAGAATGGCGCTGACAATGACTTCCCTCTCGTAGTCGGAGTCGTCGTCGGTGAAGCGGGAGGCTATGCGAGGGTCTGCCTGGAGGGACAGGAGGAGTTTGTCGTCGGGGGAGAGGACGGGGGGAGGAGGAGGAGCGTCGTCAGGGTCGTCTGAAGATAAGTGGCGAGTGGGGGAGGAGTCGGATTCCTCGGAGGACAAGGAGAACTTGGAGGGGAGCGAGAGGCCGCGCTCCGTGTAGCAAATCACAGACTGCCGACCTCCTCCGCTGCTTGTCACTGAGCCCCCTTCGCTTTGGTCGTCAGACGAGTCCCCCAGACTCTGTCGACCTTCCGCACGGCCCGTCGACGACATCTTCGGACCTGCACAACAACAATACAATGGTAAGAATTTATTGTTTAGATTTTAGAGTATGGACAGCTTCACTCAGCGCTGTGTATACGTCGGTACGTCAACGGCAAAATAACTAAGGATGTGTGTAATATGACGTTACCTTTTGAAAAGAACTGTGAGTGAATAAAAATAAATTACACAGTTACACAGGTCACCGGTCAGCAGAATTTAATGTTTATTAGAAGCGGAGAACAACAACAATTCTGTATTTCTGGATTCACATGGAGCGAGTGCGACAAAACACGCGACGCCTCTTTTTGTACTGAGGCGGGGTGAAGTGAGACTGCAGTTCTTGCCTAAGGCCTAACCCACTTTACTAATACTAAAAACTGAATACTAATTACCCCTAATTACCAGTTAATTGTTAATATCACACTGTAATAATCAAAGAAAACTCGGAAACAGTAATACACTTCTTTCTAGACGTAAAGACACTTTAGTAGAGCTGATCAACAGGGGGAGGTTGAGTTGCTGCTGCTGCTGCGACGTGTCAGTTGGCCCAGAGATTCGTACAACTTGTTGATTTGGTCAATGTCCAAACTGGGTCGAGGCTTTTGTAAGCGTTCCTCAAGGGACGTCGGAGTCACCAGAAACTTCTTGTCGCACTTCCGAACCTTCACCGCCGTGAACAGGTCTTCCGTCGACGAAATGGACGTCACGGAGTCTCGCTTCTCCTCCCGGACACTTTGTCTCGTCGTCATCCGTTCCTCTCCATTCACATTTTTGTCTACAATCATACACAACAGTTAGCATTCTAAATAAACAATGTATAATAATTAATTAATCAAGTCGAGAAACTAAGGTGTAAAGTGTAGCACCTGTTTTTAGTCTTTTAATCCGGTTTGTCTGTCGTTGTGGTTTGAGATTCTCGTCAGCGTTGCCTTCGACCTTTGGCGTTTTTCTCTTCCTTACGAACAACTCCTTCTCAACACCCACCGTTTTTGGCTTTCGCCCTCTCTTTTTCTTCTTTGGTGGTGGCGATGAAGCTCCTTCAAGACTCATCTTGAGTTGTGGATAAGCCGGAAGAGTTATCGATGAGATGGAAGATTCTCGTAGAACTTGCAGCTTATCAACATAACCTTCAATCCTTCGAGATACCCCAGCACCGCGATTTCGTTGTTGCAGAATTGCATCTGCAACAGGTTGGTGAGAACGTGCTGAACACTGGGCGACCAACTCCTCCAACACTTCCTTCTCAATAACAATATGTACGGCAGCACTGCTTTCTCCTGAGCACTCCAATTCTTGTGACGCCACCAAGTCGAATTTTCCGTTTTCTACGTCAACCGGGTGTTCTATTAATGCTGTCATGAAGTTTCCGTCGTCGCCAATCAGGAGCAGCTGCAGCAATTTGTGCACTTCCGTTTCAATCTTCTCGGGGAAGTTTGCCACTCCAATATAACTGCGTGCAGACAGAATCCACAACACATGAATATCAAAAAACGTTAAAAAAAGGCACAAACTCATAATTAATGGACACTTTCTTACCACAGACTGCGCACAGCTTCCATCACGTCTGTCGTCACGTCAGGTAAGATAACCGTGGCAGGGCGCCAGGGATCTTGATCGAAGTCGGAAAGCATTGCGGCAAGGAATTTGGATGCAGCAGCGAAGATAAGACGATGACCTCCGACGTCTCCGTCCTTACAGATGAACGTCAAGTCCATCTCGGAAATGTTGTCGTCCTCCAAGACGTACAGGAGCACCGCGTCCATCAGCGACATCGGCATTTTCACTGTAAGCAGACAAGCAACACCAACTATAAGGAAAACTGTCAAGATAAAGGTGAAGATGACGGCAACTTACGTTTCGTGGGAGAGTCGTCCTGGACCAGAATAATTGACGTCGCAGGGAGGAGGTGAGTTGGCGGGGTGGTCCACGGCAACTCACACTTCGTAGGAGTGTCATGGTTGACGTGAGTAATTGACGTCGAATGGAGAAGGAGAGATGACGACATCGCGAAGAGAGGAAGAGATTTGCACTTGCAGTTTTTGGGGTCAGAGGAGGTTGAGGTTGAGGAGGAGGACGAAGACTGAGGAGGATGATTGAGGCAGAGTGAGACACAAATGCAATTGCTTCTTTGTCGACCTTTCTTTTGTACAATTTAAATCTCGACGTGCCGACGTCGACTATGACTATCGAATAATTAAGTTTATTTCCTTATTAAAAATTTCTTAATATGGATGACTTAAAAATTGAAAAAACGATGGTTGATTCGTGCACGAGGTTCCATTGAGGATGCTGCTGCTTCGGTTTCAGTAGCAGTAGCTGTGGATGTCGAAAAGTCGCCAGAAGTGCTTGGGAACGTCGGCTTATGGTTGAAGAAGGGAGACCTGTGGATGTCTGAGCGAGGAATCATTTTGTCGAACCAGGAATGAAGAGGATCCACCGGAGACGGTTTGATTGGAAGCTTCTCTGCAAGTTAAACATGAAAGGTAGTCGGATCGTCGGATGTACAAAATGTTTGACGTTGTTTCACTCACTTTGAGAGGCTGGGACAAAAGCATCGACATGTTGAGGGGGATTGTCGACAACTTGGACATTTGCGGTTCCAGAAGAGCTTCCATTCCACGTGTCCACAAGTCGACCGAAGGAATAGCTTGGAACAAGAAGGAGGAGGATGACAAGGGCTCCAATGATGGCCAGGTAAATGATGGAGATGATAACTGAAAGAATATTTTATTAGCTTCATTGCCTTCGGCTTCTGAAAGTGTGTCAGTGAATGTGTAAATACTTAAGACCCAAGTTTTTGAGAGGACGAATCTGTCCTGGGATCTTCGTGGGTTGACGATATCTGCATCGCAAATGACTTCTTGACTCGTGTCCTCCTGGAAGAAGGCGCCGTGCTTGGGATATCTTGCCCAAGGGTCTGTCGCCATCGGGTTTATCGGATCTGTCTTCCCGTCCTTCACCTTAATGCTTATCTTCCCCTGTCTCTCGTTCCTCGGAACAAAATACATTTCGAAATACAAACTAATAAAATATTTTGTGCTTGTTGTGTCCCATATGAATAACTTGCTTGTACTGATCAGTCTCAAAATATTAAATATACATGAGTTATTTTTTACTACGCAGAGCTTGAAATTCATTGAAGCGAATGACATAATAAGGACAAGTATCTCCATTTGGGAGGAACTGGCAGTACGCTCGTCCATTCTGTTTTGCATTTACCTATCCAGTGTTTTAATTGTTGGTAATTGAATGCTGACAAAGTTTTATTTTACAGGGTGTCTCATAAGTCGTCTCCGATTGAGAAATAATGCTACGGAAGTTGCCCAGTGAGTGTGAGGGAAGGGGGAGGGAGCCGAGTGCTTTCACAAGGGGCAGCGTGAGAAGTGCTTTCACGGAGAGACGGCAGCGACGGTGGCGCCCTCCAAATCACCCCGGCGGAAAAAAACACGAAATAAAATGTCTCGGATTTCCATTTATCTTGGGAACTAAGAAGAATTTCGACATTCGGTTTTTTGGTAAAAACTCGGGAAATTAAATGATTAAGAATGGGTGTGGTCAATTTTTGAAATATGCGTTCCTAACCTGATCTTAAGTATTTATATTAAGAGATTGGACGATTGGAGAAGTATTTCGAAAATCTTAGATACCCATTTCTAATTATTTGGGTTCAGGAGTATGTATCAAAAAACCAAATTTCGATATTCGGTTTGGTTCGCGAGATAATTGGAAATCCGGGGTATTTTATTTCGTGTTTTTTTCCGCCGGGTTGATTTGGAGGGCGCCACCGTCGCTGTCCTCTCTCCCCGTGAAAGCACTTCTCACGCTGCCCCTTGTGAAAGCACTCGGCTCTCTCCCTCAGACTATTTTTTTTTAATAACTGGGCAACTACCGTGAGATTATTTCTGGATCGGAGGTTCTCCAGTTGCACGACTTATGAGACACCCTGTGTACTAGATGAATCAATAGGACACCGGGAAAGTGTGATGAGATATGCATTCTAATGAACTTCCGCTTGGAAACGCTGGACTGTGACACAAACTGTGAATGTAACTTTCCTCTTCTTTTATTGGTACATTACATGTAAAAGTTGTAAATAATGTAAATATGTAGATTTGCTAATGAGTATAATATGTCAAGTAGAGTACATGCAGGAATTGGAGATGACGCTTTAATTGAGTGCACGAGACATGAATCATGAGATATCCTCCAGGACACACACTGGAATGAATGGAAGGTCAAGAAGAGCTCCGATGCACTTTTGGAATTGATCCAAGTTCAAAACCCAAGATACAAATAAATGCACAAGAAATGTTCTTGAAATATAAAATCATAATGTGCAATTAAGAAGTAATAAAATAGTGAATTATATTTCTAAGACTTGTGAATGAAGTTTGCGTGTTCAATGAACCATTTGAAACTGTCCTTCAATAAACGTGTCATTGACTAAATACAATTCTACTATTATTCTTTCTTTTTAGAATTCTGTTGTTGTGAGTTGTGATGATAATAAATTAATAAATACCGGTTGTGAGATTGACAGATAGATCTATAGCTTAGGATTTTAGGAATAATGACGCAATCAGAATAAACATGGACAATAAATCATGCAAGCATGTGTTGCATTTGAAATTTGAATGACACAAACGGATCTAAAATATACAATAAATGATAATATGAAAGACAAGTCATTGGCTTGGTTC
>JAQIWV010000210.1:0-11061 GCA_034696705.1 Isotomurus plumosus
ATTATCTCACTAATTTTATATCAATAGATTAAATTAAAGTTTACTTTTTTAATTTTAGAGTCTTCCATTCATCATGCGGCGTTTCAAATGGATTAGTCCGTTTTATTTCTCCAAAGTTGTGAAAGCAATTGATGAGAATTCTTCAAGCAACAATTGGGGAACTGCGTAAACAGCAATTGGAGACGTTCAAATGGCATCAGTTTAATCACTGAAGGTGTCATTAACAATTTGAATATCAAAAACCCACAATATCTAACGAAATCAGCTTATGTTCCACCTGGGAGAAGACAAACTTATAAGGGTATTGAACAATATGGGTTTTACGGAAACTCCAACAGAACTAGAGCACCAAGTCCTGGAAACTCGAGAAACTAAAGTACTTACGACGATATTGAAACGAGAAAGACCGAGGAACATTAAAAATCCAATTTTGTAATATATGCTATTAATATAATCAAAAATAATTATGTATCCGTATGGTGACATGTGAGAGTTTGATAAATAAATATACGTTACTGAAAAAGAAAGACTATTTTACAATATTACGACAACCAATATTTTTCTTACTTAACTTTTCAAAAAAGAAATTTCAAGAAAGTCAGTAAGTTTAATTTCCACCCTTTTCGTTTTTTGTTTTATATTTTAAGGATACAAAATATTAAAATAAGGACCCTCAAGCTGAATTTATTTTCTTGGTTGATGTATATTGAGCCTCTCTCCTTGCTTGAGCCTTAGAAGGAAATAAACGCAAGGGTAGACGCCTTGGATACAGCGGGTGCTGTGCATTAAATTGATGCTGTACATCATTTATTGCAGTATTTGTATGTAATATACAAACCCACAAACAAAATTCGTACGTAACAGAAAATCCCAGTTATTGTAAATTGATATTTTTTTCTAAATGAAAGACAAACACTATTCTTATCACAACATGAGTACGTAGTTTCTCAGTTAAATTAGACAATGGGAAGAATTTGACTATGTTAACGAGGAGGTCCATTAGACATAAAATCCAAAACTCACTCTCGTGATAAAAAACAGGCCACTCTAGATCTATTCCATCATAAGAATCATTAACATTTGTTGATTGGTATCAACAAAACTTTTGAGCTTCCTTACAGAGAGTGGAGGACTTTAGGACGCTATGCGCTAAGTTGATTCCTCGTATTTCAGTACAGGAATTTACAACCAAATCATCTCTGATTACGTTAAACAAATAATTGATCCGAATAAAGATCTGATTATATTATAAACCAAAAATTAATTTCAGATAAAATCGAAATAGTTCCTGCCGTTATTTAGTTGAGTTAAGTTTATTTAAGTTTATATAAATCAACAAATCTTGAGGATTCTAATGATGGAATAGATCTTGAGTGGCCTATTTTTGAGCACGAGAGCGAGTTTTGGATTTTATGTCTCATGGACCTGCTTGTAAACATAGTCAAATTCTTCCCATTGTCTAATTAAACTGAGAAAACACGTGCTCACGTTGTAATAAGAATTGTGTTACTTTCGTTTAGAAGAACTTATCCATTTACAATACCTGGGATCTCGGGTTACCTACGAATTTCGTTTGCAGGTTATTTTATAAAATACTATTGTAATAATGCAATAAATAATTATCTATAACATCAATTTAATGCACAGTACCCGCTGTCTCCAAGGCTTCTACCGTTGCGTTTATTTCCTTCTAAGGCTCAAGCAAGGAGAGAGGCTCAATATGGAGGGGGGTTTGGGTACCAGCCGTACTACGGTAACTCCATGTGGTACTGACCTTTGACCTTGTGACCTCTGTGACCTTCAAATTACCTAATTAACAATGAATATGTGTGTGCTGGACGAAATGATCTTGAGTGGCAATAAATATGATATGTGATCCCAATAAGCTTCACAGTCTTCTTACAAACGCATTTGTTTCCAAGTTTCCATGTGTTTTTGCATAAGGGTTTGGAAACAAAAGCAGCGAAGGAAAACAGAAGAGTTGGAGGACACCTAAAGAATTGGAATCTTATGCTTAGGACCATTCAAAGCCATGAGTGACGTTAGAAATGACGTTGACGTCAATCCTTCCACAGAAAACGTCATGTCCCCAGAGTTTCTGTCCCCAGAAGTTCCCCAGGGGGTTCGTGGGGGGAATCCTGAAGAAGCAGCGCAGACTAAGCAGAAGAAGACGATGCGGCTGCTTTTGGCTTTCAGGGTATTCACTGTGGTGAGTGACCTCTCCACCTTTGACCTTTGACCTCCGATAACCTTTGACCTGTGCCCTTCCCAGTGTCTGCTGGTGGCTGTAGTGACCCTTGGCTCCTGTGGAACCCGCACTTCCGCAGCGTGGAAGCAGACTCACTCCGATAAGCGCTTATGTCCGAGTGGCGGGACACTCGACCCGCGTTGGATGGACAAGTTTCAGTACTTCGAACTCCTTGGCGTCCTGTCGACGCTCGTGGCGCTGCTGGCTGCGTCGACGTGCGGAGTGTTGACGGTGAGGGACACCTACGGCAGCAGTTCGTGGGCGTGTGACGTCCTCATGCAGGCGACGGCACTTCTCCTGGTGGGGGCGGCGGGGGGGTCGCTGCTGCTGGGGGCGCAGGAGGTACTCCGAGTGGCCCACACTGAACACACTTATCCGTGTGCGAGTGAAGTCAGGGATTATCGGAGGAATGATAAGCGACCTCCGAGGACTCGCGAGGAGCAGAGGGAGTTCAGGAGACTGGGGAAAGACAAGGGGGGCAGTGGGTGGTTCCCCGGGGGAGCTAGAAGGGGGAAGGGGATCGGCCAGGGGGAAATCAAGGGGCTGGTTAATTACGAGATGCTCCTGGTGACTGTGGTGAGTGCGATAAGACTTAAGGGGACAAGTGAGATAAGACTGATAAGAGAAGCGCTGTTTTGCTTGTCACGTCAGGCGCTGGGCTGTGTTGCTGCTGTTTTGCTGTTTGTGCTGATGGCGCTGCTGGCGCTGTATCGGCCGCGGAGGGGGCGGGGGGGTCGGTGGGGGCAGCAGCAGCAGGCGGTGGTTTTCGTGCAGCGGCCGGTCAGCCAGGTCGTCATGGTCCAGACTTACGGCGGAGGAGTCTACTCCTCTCATGCGCCGCAAAGCCACTGTGAACTTAATGAGTGATCTTTGACCTTAGTGAGTGACCTTTGACCTTAATAAATGACCTTTGACCTTAAGCGTTAAGCCTGACTTAACTAAAAGCTGAGGAATCCCTGAATTTCCTTTTGCGTGTTGAATAAATTACTGTCTCGTTAATGAAACGTAGGAATACTTATCCTTATTACTGAAGCTAGTGGGACTCAACCACTTACCCAAGCTTATCCAGGTTAGGCTTGTCGAAAGCACGACACACGGTTATCCAACACAATAATAACACAACACTTAAAAGGAGAGAGATTTGTTTTCCTGTTTTCGAGTAGTCACTGTGAAGAAGAATGAGGAGCTTATCGAAGGGGAGGTTTTCAGACGTGAGAAAGATAAGTGAAGTTGTTTGCTTTGATTCGGATGTAAACAAGAAGGCGGAGACTCGTAATTCAAAGTTGGCGGGCGGGAAGTTTCCGCAGACTCCGCCTCCTCCTTTCCACTTTCAGTCTTCCTCCGTCCTCCGTCCGCTCCACACACGACCACTCTCTCCTCCGTTTTCTCACGTCAACTTCAACGTCATGGCACGCGCTGATCACGCCAATTCCGGCGACCACGATACTTCCACTGATGATGCATCTACTTTGCGCCCCAGTTCAGGTCGTCCGCGGTCCCGCAGCGACGACGACACTTCAAGTACTCAGGTAAACACAGATTTCACTTTTCACCGATTTTCTTCAGATTTTCCACTTTCCCCACCGTTTTTTTGGTGTTTTATGACATTTTGTGTTTTTCCAGGACGGAGGGAGTCGACGCGGGTAGCCACTTACTCAAGTCGACATCGACAGAATGAAGAAAGTCGACGGAGAAGATTCAAAGGCCAAGGACAACAGCAACTGCGATGAGGAAACTGAAAGCGGTACGTTTCATTCATTTTCATCCCCATTCTTTTCTCTTTTCGGTTTTTCGAAAGAAATTCGGTTCAGAAACTTAATTCCGGTTTTTATTTATTTTTCAGAAACCGGTTTCAGAAACTCGCTCTGTACAAAGGAAATGTAGAAAATAATTTTTTTTAACAACAATTCCAAACATATGAGCGTAAGGATCAATATCAATGAAAAAATAAATTCACAAATAAATTGAGGATTCGAGATAGAATGAATATGGAATTGAAAATGGGTTTTGGGTTTGAGTTTAAAGCCCTACACCGTAAATAAAAAGGAGAGGTTGGACTTGAGACGCTTCTGGTGCTGAATTCTGAGAAATCTCATCTCATTGTTTTCAAGTGTCTGACACTTCTGAAGAGAAGTCGTCATCGTCATCATTATCGTCATCACTGTCACTGGTGGATGGCCCTCCTGCGGATACATCTTGAATAAACAAAAAAAGGACATTAGACTCTACTTTAAGCGTCAGTTAAGACATGAGAGCTGACGAGTCAGCCTTTGTTTTAAATATTTCATAATTTCCAATAATCCATACTCACCAGGGACTGTAATGCCGTCGAAGGTAAATTCCAGAGAGCGTTTCCGCTTGAGAGTTAAGAGACGCTCGTGAGTCTTCTCGGAAATGGAGATTTCCTCAGAAGACAAACACGGAAGGAAGTTTCGACCCCGTTCTTCCCTTCCTTTCTCCTTTGCCTCCTTGACTCGTCCGTTGCCAACTTCATTTCGTGGAATTTGAAGAACACTCGGACGAGGAATATGTTGAATGTGGAGTCGCTTCAAGTTCTTCATATCGTCAATCCCCTTTGTTGAAGAACTAATGATTTCTCCAGGCAGTTCAACATTCATGCTCTTCACAAACTGTTGGCAGTACTTGTACTCCTTCAGGGCTGCCACTTCGTCCCGGGTGGCTTTACTGAGAGTCTGCTTAATATGAGGGAAAAGTGCTGAGTCCAAGACGGAATTGAAATCGTACTGAGTACACAAATAAAGTTCTTCCAGTTTGGATGAACTGAAGTGATCAAAAATGGACCGGAGGACATCCAGAGAAGGCAAGTTAACTGTCAGTTTAGTGACGTTGGGGAAAAACATGGCCAATTTTGGAACATAAGTCGGGTCTCTCAGACAATCCGGAAATTGTAGGGACTTCACACGGGAATTACGAATTCCATTGTCACGCATACGGCCTTCTGAAGGAAACTTCATTTTAATATGCCACTGACTTCCACAATGGAATGTCTCCAGTTTAGACACGAAGGAGAATGAAAGATCTTTCTCTTTAACTTCAATACGGTTTCCCAAGACAAGACTCTTCAGCTTGGGCAATTGTCCAGAGAACTTCAAATTGAACTTATCCAAGCAATCCAAACTTGGAGGAACGTTTTTAGAAGATGTCCAGTCCGATTTTCGATAGCTTTTTATATCAGATGTAAACTTATCATCGTTTCTTGAAAAAACTATTCGAATTTCCAAGTGTTCCAACATTTTCATTGCAGGAATAGTTAAGTCTAGTCGCTTCGGTTGTGGATTTATTGCGTTCACTGGGCATCCTCCGTGGAACTCCAAAGACTTGAGACTGTCTTTGCTCTCCTTTATAAGTTTCTCCAAGCATTTGCATTCGACTTGACTGATTGTGAAATCACTTAACTGCAACTCTGTCCATGGAACTTTGCAGCCTCTCAACAGTTCCAGTTCCACGTCATCAAGGAGATCTTCCTGCAGTACGCTGGAAATTTTGAAGACTCTGAGCTCATCGAGCCATCCTTCGTCCTTTTGACTGGCTGCAAACATCCTAAGCAGAAATTCTGTCACAGCTTTAGTCGAGACGTTGGACAAAAGTATCTCTTTCAGATTTGGAGTAGCGTAGATGAGAACTCGAATGGGTTCATGGACACTGTCATACTCTTTCGTCACTGAAAGCGGACTGTCGATCCAAATAAGGCGTCGTAGGTCTTCACCGCAGTCACAGGCGAAATTCGTAAACTTACACATGTAACTATTTCCCATATTACGTCCTTCGAGCTTGGCAGTCTCAAAACACCAGCAGGGAAGGTTAGCACGGCGATACTTTTTAAAGTGCTTCTTGTCAAACACTTTTAGTGTTGTTGGTTTGTCGTCGTTTTCAGAATTTTTCTTCTCGGACCTTTTCGCAGCTGAGAAGGAGCGTTTTTGACCCGGTGCCGTCCGTTTTCGTTTGAAGGAAGCTGGTGTGTCACATTCGTCTGATGTGTCTTCTTCACTCTGCAGGTAAGCAATCAATCAGTATCATTTTCTACTGCACGTGCATCTGAATGACTCCAGAAGCCCAGAACACACGATCGAGGACTGAAGAAATCAAACCAAGTCTCCTTACCGATGAAGTTGAAGACTGAGGACCAGTTGTTTCCCCTGCCCTTTTCCTGGAAACTTGAGCGTGGGAAACGGCTTCATTCTCCATCTCCATGTTGTCCTCATCTGAAACTTCTGACGTCGAAATCGTGTCACAGGACTTGTTGAAATCATTTGGAGTGGCGCAGGAATTGTTCTTCTTCCGCTTGGACACGGCAACAGCCCGTGGGGATTGCTGTTTGCTACTGCCGACCTCACAGTTATCGACGTTGGCACAGCTTCTTTTCGTGCCACGTCGACGTGAGCGTCTCGTCATCTAAAATAAAATAAAAAGTACACAGCATAAAAGAATAAACGGGTGCACAGACGAAAGTAGTCGTTTTTTATCATCTTACCTTTGATTTGTTTTATTTCGTGTCGTCGTAATGAATGTCGACGTCGATGGAGTAAACTTGCGTGTGTGACGGCGTGCGACCTGAGCGAGTGTTGGAGATGAACTGGGGAAAAAACGTGCTCGGCACGTGTTGGTCCGCGTCCGCAATGTCCGCATCCGCCACTTGACTTTGCCGGGGCATCCTGAGACCCCTTCCTAGAGTCCCCAGCCAGAGTTCCCCTCCCCACACTGTCCCCTTCCTCTCATTGTTCCCCCTGGTCGAAAATGTCTATTCTTCTGCTCGAAACAGTCCACAATTCATTCAAATAGGTTACAGATTATTAATTATGATAATTTATTAATGAAGCATTCGGTGGGAAATGGAAATCGATAAGTTTCGATCGATAAGCCACTTTCCCTAACCAACATTGTGATTAATTATTGCTTATTTTGTTAATAGTCACCTTACAATGACATTGCACATTGGATTGCACATTGGGTAGGATTTCGATTTGTTTTTGGTGAGCTTGTAGTGGTCGACGATGTTTTTAAAAGATAGAGATTCCTACCCGGAGATCTGTTCTTTTACAAAGATTAGCTCTTTCTACTGTACACTAGGATCTTTAGTCTCAACAAACACTAACTCCTCCAGACTCACAGGTCACAACAAATTAGGTTTATTGGCAAAACTACACCTGAAATCACACAGGTTCGACAAACATTACAAGATCTTACTTACAAGATCTTTCGATAATAATTGAATGCCCACGAAGAAAAAGGTGCCCTGGTATCTATAGGAAGTTTTTCACGGCAGGGCTCTACGGTTAATTTTGTGTCGTCACGTGAAAATTGTGTGCAGGGTAAACAACAACAAAGTCACTATATTGCTGTTGTGAGTTTTGCTGGGTACACACACTACACACACACTAGTTTTCTAATATTATTGGTCACAGCTATCCATATTATTGTCTTTGAACGTTCGAAAATGGACTTAAACACGGTATGTCAGGTAGCAGTGAGTCAAAGTACTGTAGATGGTATGAATAGCTGTAGAAAACGAAAGATAAATCCGTGTGATTGGAGAGATAAGCAAGCGAAGTTGAAGAAGGATAAAGGTCACCACTACGTTCCAAGGTCAGGAGTTCCAAAGCCTGGAAAACTTGCCCCTGCGAATGTAAGTTGACTTTCTAACATATTTGTAGGGCATTTTGGCTTATTTTTGTGTGTTGCCAACTTGTCAACAGGTTAAGGAGTGTGGAGTAACGTGTCAAAGGGATGGATGCTTGTTAGGCCTTGAGTATCGACAAGAGTTATTCAGAAACTATTGGTCATTAGGATCTTATGACTTGCAGCGGTCCTATTCACTTTCTTTAATAGAATTCAGAGAAAATCAAAGTGCAAGCTACGAGTAATATTCTTAAGATTTATGTAGTTAGATTCTGATTAATAATCTAATCAAGCCAAATCATTTCTCAGGTATTTTCTTAGGCCAGCAGGCAGACACATTTCTGTTTGTAAGAAGACATTCATGAATACATTTGCGGTTGGAAGGTGTGTAATTCGAAAATTACAAGAAAGACTTCGAAACAGGCAGCTGAACACTCGCGACATGAGAGGAAGAGCATTAAATCCCCATCGAACACCAGCCCATATATTTGAAATTATGAGAAATCATATAAACGGATTCCCCAGATATCCGGTTCATTACAGCCGAGAACAACACGGAGAATTCTTTTTGTCCCCAGACCTTAGTGTTGAAAAAATGTTCAGAAGTCTTGTTGAACAACACGGAGTCGAGTTAGAGGGGAAGATCAATCTCTACCGAAAGATATTCAAAGAGACGGGTCTCCGTATAGGAGAACCAAAGTCAGATACTTGCAAGACTTGTGACAGGTTACATGTGAATATCAGGTCACAAAATGCACACGAAAGAGACCGAGCAGTTGAAGACCTTCAAACTCATCAAACTCAAGCTGAAGCAGCATACACTGCGCTGAGAAATGATTTACTTAGAAGTCAAGCCGATGCGAGTTTCGTTACGTTGTGCATCGATCTACAACAAGTAAGAATATTTTAAATTCCTGTATCTCAGTGTACAAATCGAGAGGATTGATATTAATGATTTGCTGTGATTCTTAGGTCTTATTTTGTCCAATGCTGACACATTCTGAAGTGTTTTATAAAAGACAACTTTCCTTCTATAACTACTGCGTTTTTGATGGAAGAAATCAAAACGGAACAATGTTTTGTTGGAGCGAAGTTACGTGTAATCGAGGTGTTGACGAGGTCGGCTCATGTGTTCTAGAGTATATTCGTAGAAATTTCGCACCACTTGAAGGTCACGAAGAAAGAAGTTTATGTTTGTGGAGCGACCGCTGTAAGGGTCAAACAAATAACTGGATAGTCCCGTGCATACTCCAGCTTTTGATCTTCGAACGCTTCTTCACACGAGTAGAACAAAAATTTCTTGCTACTGGCCACACTTATCTGCCTTGCGATAGGCTATTTGGATTAATTGAGAAGCACAGAAAAACGGCAGACGTGATTGTACCTGATCACTGGATTAGGGTTATTCAAAATACGAGACCAATTCACCCTTTTGAGGTCGTACGGATGGAACAATGGAATATTTTTGAACTAAAATTACTCCAGAACTTTATTCCACGGCCACAACAACTAAGAGTTACTGAAATTGCATCGCTTCGAATTGATAGCGCACAAGTTAATGCGGTGTTAACTAAAACAGATCACCAAGAAGAAGATTGGAATATTCACAACATACTTGCACCTAACCAGACTGGAAGAATAAGAGGTAGGCGTGATTGGAATCAAGAAATCCTACAAGAGTTTCCAGTACGTAGGAAATACAGAGGCGACTTGCCAATCTCAGTTGAAAAACACCGGGACCTTATGTCTTTCCTGCCTTATGTCGACGAAGAATATCGAGACTTCTACAGGAATCTGCATTTCATTCCCAATAATCCAAATAGAATTTAATATTAATGTGCTCTGTGCTATTAAGTGTAGACTTAGAATACTGAAACACTTCATGGTAATTCTTAATTCTTCAAGTAATCTTCCATTATCTAGAGGGTTTTTGTGTAATAATACAGGAATATGTTGGTTTTAACTTCAACCTTTTAACTGAACCACTGAAAGTAGTTTTGTCTAAATATTACTCGTATTCAGTTATTCTCCATTCAGAAGACGAACCAGATGGTAACATTCGAAATCGCAATATTCTGCTGTATACCCCTATACTAATAGGTACCTAGAATTTTATTAGCCCTGTATGGTAAAAACTGCACTTTTGTTGCTACGGAAGGACAGGGCACCTTTTTCTTCGTGGGCATTCAATTATGTATGAGGAATTGATAATGATGATCTTCTGTAGAGGGAAAATCATATTGGGAATCCATAAGAAAGGTTTGTGCAAATAGTTTATAGAGAAAGGGGTGCGCATTTGTATGTTCTATGTACTGTACAATTACAGACAAGAGTCTATTCTCTGTGTGTCTTATTTGTATTTACTTAACAGCCAAGTCTGGTCTGCCCACAGGATTAAAAAGTTATGTGAGAAGAAGGGCTGCTGGTTCGAAGATGGAAAAGTAATTTGAGTAGTTGAAGAAAGAGAAAGAGATTTCTTGGGCTGATAGAATACGAAGAATCTTTATAGTTTTTTAAGGGATGGAAGATGGAATTGTTATATATATGTGTGGGAAGGGATCGTAGTGTGTGTTATTACCCGAGTCTGTTAGAAGAACATTTTCTGTCTGGACTGGAAGGGATCTTCGTAGAGAACTCAGTGTGACTCCTTGAAAGGATCGCACACACCAATGAATCTAAACTTGTAAGAAATCGAACAAGTTTTCTTTAAGATACAAAATGTAACTTGAAAGGGTGAATAATCGTATTTTTAATCATCGTCTTAGAATATTCAGTTCACTTGGTCTTCTTTCTCGCACTCCATTTATAGGGTGCAGCAACAGAGAGAGAGAGCCAAAAGGAAGTGGAATCCAGATTGCCATAACAAGTCATTCTACACTCTTTAAAAGATCATCATCACCATCCTCATCTCCTTGTAAATTGAATCACTCCAAAACATATTGAATTTGGTGAAATGTAAAATACTTCTATTCCTCCCTACCTGTTTGTTCGCATCTCATTATTGTTTTGATTCTTAGAGTTTAAAGAATGCACAGAACTCTTCTTGCATGAAGGGCACCAAATAGAAGAAGAAAGCATCGTGAGAAGACGGAATCTTAAAGGCAACAAGAACCTACGTTAGAATCTCCACTTTTCAATCGCAACTGGATATTTCATTGCATTTAGTGCAGCAGTAG
>JAQIWV010000211.1:0-11040 GCA_034696705.1 Isotomurus plumosus
AATGATTACGCCTAAAAGATGTAATTGATGAATTACAAGCGCATGAATAATACAGTACTAATGTATAGGGACTTTGCGAAAATTACGTTACGTAGTTGTTACGGGACGTAGCAGAGTTTCTACGTCAACGACGAACGGCAGAAACGTAAGTTTCTACGGAACCCGCGTACGCGACACCTCAGTTTGCGAAAAAAACGCCGAAGTTTACGTAGTGCCAAAATTACGTATTTTACGTACGTTTCTTGTAGCTACGTAAAAAAATTGAAACTTACGCAATTTCCTACGTAAACGTGAGGTATAAGTTTTAAGTGGACATCGAGTAAAGTTTTGGCTATTTGGATGACCTAAGAATCATTATCATTGCATCTGAAGAATTGCACATACAGAAGTCAGTTGTGAGTTTGTCTGTGATATATTTACCGTTAAATTTTTTTATTCATTTAGGCACTTATTCACAAAATACAAACTTTATCTTGACTATATATGGGACAAAATGACGAAAAGGGACACAAAGGTAGACAAAAGTATGGAAAATAGAAATTGAAAAAGAAACTTGAAAACAAAAATTTGAATTATTCGATGCAATGGGGATTGGAAATTTAAAAGGAAATTTAAAAGGGCTAGAGTAGGTAGATCTCCTCTAGTTCACGTCCAGGAGGAAGAGTCCCCAACACTGCGGCGACGTTTCCTCTCTGCAGGGAGATGCTGAGCCGCTGGAGGAGGAAGTTCGTAGCTCGGGGGTCCTTCGTTATTATCGAAATCCTCGTCCCGATCTCATTTAGAATGGCCAGGCTCTCCTGAGCCCACACTCCAAAAGTCTCGACTGCAAAAGGGACGAAAACGTAGCGGTCGCAGAGAAACGCGTCCTTGCCACGCTTCCTCTCCGCTGCTTGTTCCGCGGCCGCTCCTACTTTTCGGCTTGCGGCGGCGACATGCGAGGGGGCGACTGTATCCGTGCAAGTAAAATCCCACACTAAAAGCCTGCCGCGCTTCCAAGGGACTAGCGTCAGTCCGTCGGGTCGCTTCCCGTCCGTTGTGGAGCATCCTGGGGGTTCGGGGATTGACGGGAGAAGAGCGGTGCGGAGGGCACGGGTGACGACATCGTTGGCGCTCTCATGTCGCGAGAGGCGGCCAGCACTTTTGCGGCAGGATAAGCCATGATGGCCGTTGCTGGCGACTTCCACGCCACATGGGCACTTGTGTGGCTCGCAGACGACGGCACCAAGGCGCAGGGCGGCGGATATGCGGAACTGCTGGTCTCTGAGCAACGTTCCTAATTGAGGAGAAGGGAGAGCGTTGAGCCAAGCTCCCGATGACCCACACAAGCCGGCTCGGATACGCGCCTTATCGGCGTCAGAAGTGGTGGTGGTCCCGTTAAATATCCGAAGGCACCATTAAATCAACAATTATGCGTGCAGCATCTACTCAAGAAGGATAGCCAGGTAAGTTTAAGGTAAGGGTTATTGGTCAACTCACATATCTTTTAAAGAAGGCTTGGCTAAAAATGTAAAACTTATTTAGGAAAAAAGGTTCGTATTCACTGTTGGACGGGACCGTGAATTGCTCAGTTGCGCACTGAATCTCAATCCCTGGCAGTTAGGACGTGTAAAATGGGATGAAGTAGCAGCAGCATTGTCCCTGAAATATTCTATTAAGGTGGCCTCACGAACAGCAAGGGACCGCGTTAACATGTTAATTCAGAAGAAGCAGAAGGAAGAACTTGTGTTTAGGTAAGTCACGTGTACCAAATCACAATTGTTTATTAATTTTTGTGGTTAAGTATTATACTTGTTTGTGCAGGACTGGCACTGAAGAGGAGCAAACTGAAATCGGACGTCTGTTGGAGGAAATAATTGCTCTGAAGGAAGCAGAAACTAAACCGGTTTCAATTATACTTGGAGCCGAGGACAATGAAATTTCGGATGAAGAAGTAGTGCAGGACAAACGAAAGGAAAAGAAGGACGCAGACAAGGAACGGGATACAATTCTGCTTGACAAATGTAACTTATTGAAATATTTAATCTTAAAAAGAAAAGATTCTTAATGATATTAAATACTTTGTGTTTTGTTGTTTTGTAAGATTCTAACGTTCCTCCTGAACCATCTGGAAAGCGCTGCAAAAGAACGAAAGCTATGGAAGAGGATGACCTCATTGCTAAGAAATTCAAGTTTGATATGGAATTAGAAGAGAAGCGATTTAAACTAGAGGAAACCATCAAGTTGGCGAACATAAACCAAGAACATGAGCGACTTCAACTTGAAATTATGCGTGAGAAGAGGATGGCAGAAGAGACATCTCATCGAAATGAATTGTTTGATGCCGTAAAGAAGTCAATGGAACTAATGCAGCAGTTGTTAAATAAGTAAAAAACACAACTTTATAAAAAATAGAAATCAAATAAAGCATAAAAATTTAGTAATCTTTTGAATTAAGGAATAATATTATATTCTAAGTATTGTTCCAAGGTAGGAGGGCTGCATTGGAAGTAGTCACTTACTTGACTTCCATTTAGACAGGTGTGGCAGTTAGTTAGAATAGCAGCAACAATGTATTGTTTTTTTAATGGCTGGAGAAGCAACTTTTGGTTTTTCTTGAAATCAACAAAGGCAAATTGTTGAATAATCTTGCCAAAACCGTATTCAACACTAACTCTTAGTGCAGACATATCACGATTGAACGCTTTCTGAGCCGGTGTTATGTTCCTGTTTTTGTAGCCAACTTTGATAAATTTTTGATTAGCGTACCCAGGGTCTCCGTAAAAGCTGTAAACCTTTCCATTGGCTTTCAAGTTTTCTTCACAATCTCTTAACAAGCTGCTGAGTTGAAGTACTGCGGAGTCATGTCGTCTTCCATTAAATGGACCATCTAATCTTAAAAGTAAGCCGTTTGGAGTAACAATGGACTGGTACTTCAGAACGTGACCCTTTTTGTACCCGCTGTATTGATCTTTTTGTTCTTTTGTAGGTCTACAAATAGGTCTAGCCGTACCATCAATAAAACCGACTATATTCTGGTACTCGCACCCCGCTGACGTCACTGCCTAATCGTAAGTAAGTAAAATAATTAACTATTCACTTTCACTATTCTAACTGCATAATTATGATTTTCCAACATTATTTTTACCTTTGCAAATGATTCTAGATCTAACCACGAGTGAGGGAACGAAGTCAGCAGATGCCCATGCGTTGAATTCAGAAAATTTGTCATTGATTTCGCAATTCGAGATAGTGCAGTCGACTCCCTATGGAATAGTTTCTCGAGGTCAAACAAGCGATTTGGATAACAAAACCTCCGCAGTAGAATGCAAAGTCCTTCCAGCCCTACAGAAAAGATTTAATTTTGCTTTATACTCTGATTTAATTTGAAATATTTTAATTGAGAAAAGTACATTATGCGACTCTGCACCTGAGAAGGATGTCCCGTTGAGCGTAACGCATACACTCGGAATTCGAAGGGATTTAACTAGTCTTCGAATCTGTGTCTTGGTAAATCGGAACAGTAATTTGCAATCAGAATCTGGAATTTTCTCCAATTCAAACTGTTTCCCATTCTTGGAAGATTTTAAAATCCGTTTTTTTGATTTCAACAGAATATAATCTGAGGGCTTAACTACTCCCCGTAAGCACAGACGTCTGAGATTCGCGACTTTCATGATTCCAAGAATTGAATTTTTGAAAATTATACTTTACGTAGGTCATCAATTTTCGCAAACTACAAAAATGACGTGAGAAGCGTAACTTGGTTACGCGTACGTCATTTTCTAATGACGTAACAAAAAGCGTCTCGCAAACTGTAGGGTACGTAGCGTAGGAACCTACGTAAATTCCTACTTTTCCTCTACGTTACGTCATCTTCGCAAAGTCCCTATTTACATTTTAATGCAGACACAGAAACACAAGTTATTTGAGTTCATTTTGGCTGAACTTAAAAAACAAGTCTTAACTATTTGGAAGATATTGAGAATGCAGGGTATTTAACTACTAAATGTTATAATAAGTACATGTTTAAGTTAGAAATCTTTTCGTGTGATGGTGTGAAAATAAGATATGACTGACTGGCTTTCCTTCCGAGGCCAAATTTAAATCAAATTCACTAATAATTGGTTTCTGTCTATCCAGGTTTCTGTTCCTTACACGACTTGTAGACGAGCTTTTCATCTGGACTCTCAAGCTGGAAGGAACACTGAAATTCATTCACATTGTCTGGGGAAGTCCTTCGTGATGCTATTTTCTCTTTCAGCTCTGTCATGAAAGTCCACGGAAAACTTGATGATAACATTGCTGCTTCCTGTCTGAGTTCTGACATGAAAGCCCATACTACCCATGCAAAGTACGAACGAAGGAATAGGCCAATTAAAGTTAATATTGGAAGCAAGATCACCATTAAAATGCTTTCGATTACGTCTGCTATTAACCACACCATACACAGTCTTCGGTTTGTCTGAAAAAAAATAAGGACAGTTGATAATCTTGTCTACATAACACTCGGAATGTCGGAATATAATCATTTTCGTTGCATACTTTAGTTGCTCCTACAAGTAGGGAAACTGCCAAGGGAAGATTCAGAGCTCCAAAAACAAACAAGAACGCTGAGATTATTACACGTTGAGTTTCTGTACGATTTGAGGATTATTTTCGTGTAATTATTCATGTAGTTCCAACTCAACCGAATTTGTACCTACCAAGATCGATCGTCATTGGATTAGCATCTAAACTATGCGGATTCCATAAAGCCATGACCTTTAATACATCAGGTAAACAAAGTGCTAGCAGGCAAATAGAACAGAACCTGAATTAAAATTCGATAAATTATTTAAGTTCACATTTTAATCCAATTAAACTGCGAAGTTGGAATCCCCAATTCCGCGATTGCAATTATTTTTACACTTCTCTGCGGAGACAAATTGCAACACGGGTGCATTTTTAGGGGGATAGTTTTTTTAAGAAATTCCAACGAAGAATTCAAGCTACACTCTACACTTCATTTATTATTAACATTTTGGATTTAATGTGATTTCTTGTGAATATCTAGGCTTTGTAGTTTCATGCGAAGATGTGTGGATGTGAATTGAGCTTGACTTACTTGCCATCTCAAAATCCTCTTTCTAATGATCGAGTGGCAGCTATTCACTACGTTTAGTTTTTCCAAGTACTCATATCTCGACTGTAGAGTGTGATCTTTGTTTTAATGGTGGCTGATAACTTGTAAAGTTGTAAGTTGATCTTATTCTGAGTACTCCAGATGTCGAGATCACTTTATATGTAAGAAGTAAGAGTATACTATATAATATAATATAAAGTGTGATTTACAAATGAATCCACAAGAAATAATATTTCAACTTCAAGATAAACTGATTTATTTTAAATTACATAGTTGTCGTATGTGTGGTAATGTGAGCTATTAGCTTATTGAACACAACCTCTTGAACATGACGCAAATATGAAATGATATGAAAATTGGAATCCAATCATTATGAACATGTATCTCTTAACCAACACCAAGAATCCAAGAAGGCAATAGAACGATTACTAATAATAATATTTGAGTTTGAATGTACAGTTATTTAATTCATTCGACTATTTTTACTATCACATTTTTTATCGCCGAATATTTGATGAGCTTCATCTACAGACCTGCGATCAGTTGACTTGTTGAATATTATTTTGTGTCGAATTTGAAAAACCTGGTGTACGGCCAGAGCGACTCACTAGACTTTTGTTAATGACATGCCAAGTCGACTGCCGTCATCTATTTCATCAGTCAAATAGAATGGATACTGCGATGTATTCCTACTCTGATCTGAAGTTAATTGATGCTGGCGACACTAACGCATAATGCTTCCTCTTTCGGTTCTAACATTGCAACGCCCACGAGAACACAGTTCCTTCAGATTTGATGTAAGAAGAAATTGACCGTGACTCATGAAAGAATTTAAGAGGAAACGAACGAGGAAACCGAATCTCTTAGCAATTCTAGCATTTACGAAAATTGACTCTCTTGTGGCTTCTCGATCATTGTAAGACTCGCATAAAGGATAATTAGTTTTTCCTGGGATGTTAACTGATAGCTCACAATTTATTGTCTTGAAACTTAAGATCGGCAATAAGATATTTATTATCTTCAATTGAGCTATAAAACTAAACTAATGTAGAACTAGTAGAACACTATACCAACTAGAGACAAAGCCATTGTTAGTTTTTATAATACAGAGTTAGTTAAGTTAATATTGGATGAGGTTCAAATTCAAACATTCATTGAATAGTATAACATTAACAAAGTCTAACTAAGAACAAGTGAAGGATTCTATAAAGTGTAAAGTGGAATTGAATAGATCCAAGTTAAATGGAGTGAGACTGGAATCAAATGGAATGGAATTTTAGAATGACCATTTGTATTTGATGATTACTACACTATAGCTCGAGGTTTAGTGTTAGCATTTGTAGACATTGCTGCTTTCTCCTTGAGTTCTGCCATGAAAGCCCAAACTGCCCACAGGAAGTACAGCTGCAGCAATAACCCAGCGATGCCTGAAAAAGAAATCCCTCCACCTGTTGACACCATCTCAATCAGACCGATCACGGCAAGAATGTTTTCAATTATGTTCCCGACGAAAAAAACTGCACATAGTTTTAAGTTTCTCTGAAAAGGATATAATAATATTATTAAAATACAAGTTACTCAGGATCTTGTGAAATACATAAAAAGCAGTAAATTTTCAGTTTCACCTCAATAGCTCCTTTAAGAAGGAAGAGAGCCATGCAAATATTCAGAGCTCCAAAGATCATGAAAAAGATGGAAGTCACGAAAGTGATGGGTTCTGTAAAAGTAAAAGAAGTGAATTATTTTAAATGTCTCATTTGTAATACTATAAGCTAAATTAATTTCTATTTTGCCAGTTCCAACTTCTAACTGAACTGAACTAGGAGACAATCCAAATCCTGCGAGGATAACACAGCTCGAAAAGATCTAAAGATAAAGTAAACAAATGGTTGTCCCAAGGCCCGTGGAAACGCGTATCCGCGTAAGAGCGTAGCGAAGGTTGTCCAGGTTCTCGTTGGAGATCCTGGGTACGATTTCCAAAACTGTACCCAAGAATTCCCAGCAACACAGGCATGACAACATCTCCGTATGTTGACAACTTCTGATGCCGAAGAAAAGCACTTCTTTTCCGGTCAGCGGCTAATCTGCTGCCATATTCCACTTCTTTCTCGCACATACCACAATATAGACTGATCTTTTTACCGTATTAAGTTTAAAGATTTGTTTGGTGGTTCTATTATGTATAAATGAGTAAAGAAACTGTATTGAAGTAGGGAGGTTGCTTTTTAGGACACATTGGCAGCAACTAATGACACTTTTGAGCGTTCTACTTTTTTCCCTTGACCAGCCGTGTTTTCCTTGTATCCATCTTTCCCGTCTATTGACCTGACCTGTACAGGACTCCAACCATTTGTTGGAAATTGGACCAAACAGTCTTCCCAGTCGGAAAACGAAGCATAGTACAACATTGCGTTCCCAAAAGGCCCACCCAATCCTCTCTTTCCCATCCGTCCATTGCTTCCAGCGTTCCCGTTCCCAGATTCGACTACAACTCTATCACTTCCTTGGGCGGCAACGAAAAGTGCGGCCCCACTGAATCCTCCTTCACCCCCTTTTCCACCATTGCCCCCGTTCCCTCCCGTCCCTCCAGGGCAGCCCAAAGTCACACAATTAATGAAGTCATAGAGTCCATCTTGATCACAATAGTCAAACCTCTCTGCCAGAACTCCAGGTAGTGTGCAATTGGTTCCTCTCCTTGTACACCAGGTACTTTTGCATACAATTTTCTCAAACTGATCGTACTTCTTCTGCGGTAAATACGTTCTTCCGATGGATCCGTCTCCTCCAGGTGTTCCATTCTCGCCGCTTTTACCGTCACCCCCTTTAGCCGTAATAGTAAATTTCTCACCGTCTACAATGAAGGTTAACCCGATGAAGTTCCCCCCTGGCATTCCGTGCCCCCCTGCAGATCCATCGTTTCCATGTTTTCCAAGCCTATACATACTATCTTTGTCATTTATTGTTGCCTGACAGTACTCTCGGGAGATTTTTGGTCGAATTTTGTCTACTAAAAGCCGATATTCCCGGCTATAATCCCGGGATGATGTTTTTGCATTGTATACGTTTAATGTGTTCACTTTTCCCGCTTGAATGGGTTTCAGGCTTTCCCTTGTTCTGATTTTGGAGCTAGGTGGATGGACGTGTAAGGAGAAACGTTGCTTTGAGACCTGGAATGACAAATCTTGCATGCTGCGATGGGACGTGGATTTTGAGTTTGTTACTTTCTGGCCGTCTAAACCGCGGACGGAAATCAAACTACCACTTTTAACAACAACCCAGTCTGGTGAAGCAATTGCCAGTTCTGCTTCCTTCCCAGGAGCATGTTTTGGAGAAACGGATCTATCAATGATGAGTCTCCTTGCAGCAAACACTTTTACAACTAAAGGAATTGTGTCGGTTCCTGGACATTTGTGGAAAGTTCCAGAACTGAATTCGGTTGACCTCACAAAAGTTCCCGTAGCTGTCATGACAGAATAAGAATTGGACCCTGCACCACTTGTAGTACATTCTGAACGTGGCTTCTCCAACGCCTCGTCCATTATTTCCCATAAAAGAGAGGCATCTTCGGATTCCTCGTGAAAATGATAATAAAGGAAAGCGTTGCGCGATAGAATTGACCCTTTGTCTCCCAGAACTTCAACAACTCCATCAATGTTCCTGTTAGCGATGGTAGCGGGTTTTTTAATCTGGAACTCGTAAGAACCCACAACCTCCCTCAGCTGCTGAAGGAACTCAAAATACTCCTTTTTCTCAGGCATGTCATAGGTAACCCAATTCACAAGTGCGCTGCTCCAATGCTGCTGTGAATAGCGTCTGCGTTGCTGTATTCGAGTTTCGGCTACTGCGTAAAGAAACTCCCTCCTGCTGTGAACCCTCTCCATCTGTCGTAGGAATTTCAGACCCAAAACTTGGTCGTAGCCTCGTGCCAACATGGTTCTGTAGACGACTGATCCAAAGAAATCAGGTCCCCTGTCCGTTTGCAGTTCGTCAGCAGCTGCTTTAAAGGCATCGTAATCAGCGTCAATCAGTTCCTTCTTAGCGTCGAACTCCTTTATCGCAGCTAACGACTCACTTTGAGCTTCAATTATGTAGTTCATTACTGCTCCCATTAGATTTGTCACATTTTCATGCAACTGATTGTGCAGGTCCGTCAGGTCATTTGATTCCTTTGATAACGAGTAGTGGAAGTCGCCGATAGACACGCTTCTCAAAGTTTCGTGAACGAGCTGCCTCATTCCTGCGCTGTTTTCCTTCGCCCATGTCGACTGATCCAACGTTCCACATTTGTCTGGTTGACGAAATATGACAATTTTGTTATCTTGCAATAGAGTATCGACAAGCTCTATCTTCCTCCTTGTTAATTCCTGACTGTCAGTTTGCAAAGGTTGGGCAAAGTCTTGCCAAATTGATTTGTGTACTGACCTTGAAAATTGCGTGTTCAGATGCCTTTTGTATCTTTTGCGACTGGTTTTCGATCCCGTTAGTTTTCTCTTCTCTTCTTCCTTAAACTTGTTCAAGAAACTGGTGATTTCTTCGTAAACAACCGCATCTTCCCGGAACTTTTTGCCATCGTAATTCTGAACGTTGGTGACTACCATTCCTATGGCATGATCTATCATTTCCTTGTTCTGAAACAACTGAATAATTCTCGTGATTACACCCAAAAAATCCCCATTCATTTGTCCCGTCCTTAGTGAGACTTCTGGCACGGTAACAATGATTTTGGCTGCTGAAAGGTTATCGGTAACCTTTTTTAGGAGGTATGTTTCGGTAATTTCGATAGTGTGCTGCTTGGTCGCACGAAACCCAGGAAAATCATAAAAGAAAAGTCGATTGCCGTATCCAGGGATAAGTTCAGGAACCAGAGATTTTAAAGATGAGGAGGAACTCCCAATCTTCTGCTTCTTGTCAATGATAGTGAGTGTCCCTTCATTTGTCTCGTAGACGATAAGGTCTCTGAGACGACCAGACAGTGTCAAAGCCACAGCAGTTTTTCCGCTATTCATGTTGCCCATTACAATAACTGCTTCGTCGTTGTGAAGATTAAGTTGTGTCTCTGCCTTGTCCCAGAGTTCAAAGATACCCAGTTTCGTGATATCGTCTTTTGGGCTAAATTGGGATGGTGGTGGTGGTTGGCAGAATTCATTTCCAAGGTGAGTTCGCATCAAATTCTGTAAGGCGGGATTATCTGTGTTAACTTTTGAATATAAATGAAGAAAAACAAACTAAAACAGTGCGCGACGAAAATTCGATGAAAAATTTAATTAATTAAAGGGCTGAGCCATCCGTAACATCAACTTTGGTTGACGGCCACGACACTCACACTGTACACTATTGCATACGAGACATGAGAAATGTCGGGAGACATACGCACACGACAAATGAAATGAAAAGGGAATATGACTGAATTATTCTTTTAATATTAGGATGAAAAATACAATCAACTGCAGATAAGTGGAGATGATTAGGTGATGGAACGTAAACATATGAAACAGTCACACGGTACGAGTGCTAAATATTTTGTGAAAATGCAATTCACAGGTTTATGATGTAACATGTTCGTTGTGTATGTATCTAATATGTTTGCTGATCTGGTGTAAATATTATGATTCAATTATAATAATATACTGACATAAAGAGAATGTTCTGTATTTTGAACAAACAGCAATCCTCAAAATAAAACAAATTATCATGGTAACCCATTTGCAAAACCACTTCATCAGAATAAAAAGTACCCACACCCACAAAAACATTTTAGAGATTTATAATAAAGGGTTATTCAAATCATTCTTTGAACGTGAACGTGAATGTTTGAACGCAAATAACTCAAAAACGCGTCCACAGATTTTCAAAAACTTAACTATTGAAATCCAAATTTCTTAAATATTGAAATGGAAATTTTTTAGGATTAATTTTTTTAAGGGCCATTTTCTGTTTTT
>JAQIWV010000212.1:0-11021 GCA_034696705.1 Isotomurus plumosus
CTATCTATTAAAAGAATCTTTTATATTTACTCCTGAGTCCGGACCCTTTCCCTGAAATATGAGTCACTTCTTTACACTCCACTCTACTTCATTAAGTGTAATACTCCGGACTTCAGTCTTCTCCAGTCTCAACTCAAGTGTGAACTTTCTTTCACTTACAACTCCAGTGTACATTTAATCTGAAACTTTTCTCAATTATGTAAAGTTTACTCAAGACACCTAAAAGATCGCTTCTGACATTTAAGTTTCTAGTAATATTAAAAACAATTGGAAAGATTTTTCACCCACAACGAATCATTTCTGTAACTTTTTAACTGTTCAATAGTTCAGTTAAACTCGAGGTAAGTAATTATTTATCTAAATTCTATAGGTGTAGCAGAAATAATTCAAGTCACAAAAATGTTGGATTTTAAGTAAAAGAGATTATTAAACGACTTCGTTCATTTTCAAAATTAGGTTCCTGAAGGTCAGTTTGTGTTAGTGCTATTGTTTTCTTTCTATTGGAAGGGAGAGTAGTTTTGAAATAAGGAAAATTATCTTGAAAATTACTAACTATATTCTGTTATGCTGGATTTCAGGCATGGATTTCATTATGGCACACGTTTACAAAACAAACCTTCAGTGTGAAGCAAATGAAGAATTCAAACTTGGAAACTTCCGGGAGGCTATTAAGCTGTATACTGAGATTCTTGATGATTTAAACCCAACCGACACGGACGTCCTATCCAACAGAGCACTTGCTTACCTGAAGGCCGGAATGTACAGATTGGCATTTTTAGACTCCGAGGCTGTCTTACGAATCCACCCTTTGCACGAGAAAGCCATCGTAAGGAAAATAAAATCTCTTTGGGGTCTTCGAAGATACGAAGAGGCTCTCCAACTCTTACAGACGAAAGTCTCAAAATCTCAATTGGAAACTCCATTCTACAAGAATTTAGAAATCCAAGCCCAAAAGTTTCTTAAGCAATCGAAAGGAGAGTATGACATGTTCGAAATGTTGAAGCTTCCCAAGAAGCAATGCAATGATATCGGAGAATACATTGGTCCAATTGAAATTGCCCGGATTCCTGGGAAAGGCCGCGGGTATATATATATATCTTAGTGGGTGGACTACAACGCTATGTGAGCGGAGCAGTCCTGCCGCCGAAGCCAATAAAGGCTTATTGCGGTCTCCCATGGAAGATTGCGTTAATTTAAGATTCATTCCCCTCACGATCCATCGCGAATCTACCAGATCTGGCAATGAAATGTGCCAGCCTGGTGAGGGGAATGTTATAGATTTCCGGTCCCTCCAGGTTAGAGGAGCCCAGAATCTCAGTCCGTAAGGTCGCGTATTTATAGCACCTGCCCACAAAGTGGTCGCTGGATTCGTCCTCTCCGCTCTCGCATTGAGAGCAAGAGGCAGAATCAGCCAGCCGCATTCTGAACAGATGCTTTTTAAGGACACTATGTCCTGTGATGACTTGTATTAGTGCTCTTAATTGAGTCCTTGATACGTCACCTTTAACTATACCAGAAGGATAGATCGGTGAAGGACAGAAGCGCCTGCTTTGAGAGCAGGTCTTACTGTTCCTCCATTCATTTGCGTGTATCTTTTTGCAGCGGTCCCTAATTGCAAGTTTGACCACTGCAGTTGAAACACCCATCAGAGGTTCTGGCCCAATTGGTCTCTTGTCGGAGGCCTGTTTAGCCAGAGAATCGGCAAGTTGGTTGCCAATGACGCCTTGATGAGCTGGGACCCAATGTAGAGTAACATTAGTTCGTTCACCAAGTTTATTTAGACTCCTCAGAGTCTCCCGTACAAGTCCATTAGCCCTTTTAGACCCTTGCAGGGCTTGTAGGGCCGACAGGCTGTCAACAAATAGGTGAACTGGGCATACTGGAGGCAAGCGACAGCTAATATGGTCGCTGGCCTCCAATATTGCCCTAATTTCAGCTTGAAACACTGAGCAATAGCGACCCAAGGAAAAAGAGCAAGATGTCAGCAGCTCCTCCACCGGGGCTTTCGTTATCACGAAAGATGCCCCCGTGGAGTCGTCCTTCCTTGAGCCATCAGTCCAGCATAGAAGTCCATCAGCAGCGTCGCTGCCAATACCTTCTTCTGCCCACTGCTTCTTACTCCTTACTTTAACAGTAAAACTGTTGCTGGTTTGAGGAAATTCGTGTTCCCAATCGCAAGGAAAACCAATCTCCCCAACCTCCTTTCCCCAAATTGCGCACCAATCGACATGCGTACGAGTAGCCAGACGCCCAACCCCGCACCAGTTGAGCCATTGGCCACGCATACGCAGGCGATGGTAGGTTTGCAACGCCACTTGTTGGAGTCTAACTTTTAAAGGAAGAACACCAGTCAGCACTTCTAGTGCAGCCGAGGGTGTGCTGCGCATACAGCCCAATGCACCACGTATAGCAGCGTTCTGCACTTTCTCCAGAGTGGCCAGGGTCGATTTGGTCTCCAAAACTGGGACCCAAACCAAGGCCCCGTACTCCAAAGCGGGCCTAACAACAGCTGTATAAACCCATAGGCATTTATTAGGTTTTAAGCCCCAATTTTTGCCTATGGCTCTCCGGCATTGGGCAAGTGCAATTTGACATTTCCTTGCTTTTGCCTGAGCATGTGGAAGCCAGGTTAGTTTGTTGTCAATGATCACACCCAGGTATCGAGTGGCCGATTGATAGACTAGGTCTTGGCCGTATAATCGTAGATTTTTGCAGCGGTGATTCCGCTTACGAGTGAACAGAAGCACCGCCAATTTGTCATTAACACCCAGTCCGACAGACCGACACCATGCGGCTGTGGTGTTTAGGGCCCCTTGTGAGTGCTCTACCACTACCGATGGGTCAATTCCGTCAGCTAGGGCTACAATGTCATCGGCAAAGCTTTGAGAGTACAGTTGCGGATGGGACTTCTGAAGAATCTGGAGAAGCTCATCAACAACCAAATTCCATAATAGAGGCGAGAGAACGCCCCCTTGAGGACACCCTCGAGTAGCCTCTACCTCCGCTTTCTCTTCGCCACAACTGGCCGTAACAACCCGTGTTGTTAGCAGGTGTGTTAGCAGTCGGATAAAGATTGGATGTACACGAGCCCGCTCAAGTCCTCTTAAGAGTGCCTGAGTGGTAACTTCGTTAAAAGCACCCTTGATGTCTAGAAATACTCCAACTGAGTATCTTCCAGACTTCAGGGTTCTTTCGACACGGGCCACTACTTGGTGTAGGGCCGCTTCCGTTGAAACCCCCCGTAGATAAGCAAACTGATTTCTGGAGCGGAGTCCTTGAACAAGTTCAGGGCTTCTGATACTCCAGTCTAGAAGTCTCTCGAGAGTCTTAAGCATGAACGAAGTCAGCGAGATAGGCCTCCATGAGGAGGCTCTATCGTAGCTATCCTTGCCTGGTTTTGGTAAAAACACACATCTCGATTTGGTCCAGTTCCTAGGAACGTAGCCCAAGTGGAGTATGGATTTATACAATTGGCAGGTGCTTGTTGATAATGGATGAGTGCTGTAAAAGGGCAGGGAAGACGCCATCAGTTCCAGCCGCCTTATATCGGCCGAAGGAACTAACTGCTCTCTCCACCATCCCCTCACTAACAACTTCATCAATAAAAGCATCCTCCACCCACTCGTGTGTACATGTAGGTCTCACATTGTTGGGGTCTCGTGGAAAGAAAGTTTCCAACAAAAGCCCCAAAGTCTCAGCAGTGTCCTTTGTGTAAGTTTTATTATCTCTTTCAAGCAGGCCAAGTTTTACAACTCGGTCTGCCTTCAGAGTCTTGATGAGGCGAGAGGTCTCAGGACAGTCTTCTATCTCACTGCAGTAAGACCTCCAGGAAATCCTCTTTTGTTTTCTGAGGGCAGAGTTATATTTATCTCTAGCCTCAGTGTAAGCAGCCCAGGATTCTCCTCTGTCACCAGGCCTAGTCCTCCTGTATAGTTTACGGGAGGCTGACCTTAGCGCAGTCAATTCTGGATTCCACCATGGTACTGCTTTCCTGTTTGCCTTCACTGGTTTCAGTGGGCACGCCTCGTGAAAGGAACCTACTAAGATTCCAGTGATAGCCTCCGTTCTCTCATCTATTTCGTCAGTTGTAGATGGCGTGGTTAGTGGTATCTTGTCCAAATCTCTCTCTACGAGTGACTTGTACAAGTCCCACCGAGTCTTTTTCTTATTTCGGATCTCCTGCAGAACAGGAGGCCCAAAGTTTAGAGTAAATCTTACATACTTGTGGTCAGATGATGACTCCTCATCATCTACCCACCAGGTCTGGAGGTACTGGATTGTCGAGGAAGAGGCTAGACTGACGTCCAGAACCTCACTCCTATTAGCAACCACAAAAGTAGGTTTGTGCCCGCTGTTTAGTACATGCAGATCACTTCCCGAGAGATAGTCCCATAGAGCCTCTCCACGGAGGTTCACATTGGTACTTCCCCATAAGGAGTGATGGGCATTAGCGTCTGATCCGATTATTAGTTTTAAGCCAGCAGACTTACAAAAGCCCGCTAGCCTTACCAGTTCATTTGGTGGGCAAGTATCAGAGTGGGCCATGTAGACTGAGGCAAACACCACAGTGCCAACGGCCCACTCCGTCCTTACAGCCGCTAAGTCCTTGCTACAAAAGGCTAGCATTGGACTGCTAATTAGCCTTTTTGATACCAATACGCAGGCTCTGGGTTCTGGGCCTTGATATGAAATCAGGGATCCCATGCTACCAAGCCCACGAATGGATTTCTGATTAACCCATGGCTCCTGAATTAGGCCAATACTCGCATCCCCCACCGTGAAGGACCGACCGAAGGAGGCGGTCGCTGCACGGGAGTGATGGAGGTTTATCTGTATCACTGAGCAGCGGTTAGACATTGTACTGTCAGGAGCAGTGAACCAACGAGATATGCAATATGCTGATAAGCTATGAGCTATATGCTTGATGCCAATGAGGTATGCGTATGCAAAGAAAGAACAAGAAATTTGCTTTAATGAATTATTAGAATATATATACGAATCAATTAATCTGAATTAGTCAATAACGTGAAAATTGTTGCAACACTCAATTTCAAACTTTGCTGGCAACTTTTTTCAATCTTAATTGCGTTAAAATTATGTTTAACACCAAATAAATGAAAGTCAGGTTGCCCAACAATTTACTACCAGTTTATTCGGACAAATTGTTACTGGATGAGCTGGATGGTGTACTAATTGTCAGAGCTGAATCCAAAAAATGCATAATTAAATGTTGACGTTAGAATTTTACTTTCCACTGAAACTGATTTGAAAATGATTTTAATCACCTGGAAACTTGACAAGTTCCTCGAACTGCTTCAATAAGTCCCTCTTTCTTGACACAAGAGAATTCTTTGGTAGGTCAAGAGGGTCGTTGAACATGGCTCAACTTCTGACTTCAATTTCTTACACTTCAAAAAAATATTTGTTAACTTAACGCAGCACTCGTCGTCTGCGCACGCATCAACATTGGTATAGCAATTTGTATGAATTCAAATTTTAGTTTAGAATTTCTGAGAAAACGATTACTTTCAGAGAGAACATTTCTGTGAATATTTTGGTAATCCATGCTGTATCACTTAGTCATTAATACAGCAGTGTGATATCGCAGTTTTATAAATTGCTCGTCTCCTACTATGAAACTCGTCCCCATAGACTAACCATCTAGTAGGCGTTTCTCTATTTTGTGATCAAGAAGAAGGTCATGCAGCGACAGGAAATTCCACGTGGATTAAGCTTCTTACAATTACAACAATCAGGGATGTTTCATTATAGTTAAAATTCACGTTAAAATAGATTATAATATATTTCTGAACTGGGAAAACACTTAAAACTGGGAGAGTCGGATATTCACTCTCAAAAGATGTTGTCTCCTTGAGTGCTAGAAGTTGAGTCCTGGAGGTTATCGGTTTCCACAGTAATCTTCTGCAGGGGAAGCCAATAGAACCTTATATTATGTACAAATAAGATGAACAACAATGCCTACATCTCCACACTGTTAATACAACCGACCCTCTCAAAAATATCCAAATTAACACTGGGGTAAAATCATGTTTTAAAAGAATACAAACGCAAATACCCTCAGCCTCAATTAGACTGAAACTCTAATTCAATTTGATCTGCTTTACCTTTGAATTCCTTTGCCACTTTCATGACTTGTGGAATTGGCCTGGTGATGAGATTTCAAAGGATAAATTCTTCTTTGTACAGGTCTCGTTAGTCCACCATGTGACTTTCACCACATGGACGACTCTTTTCTTTCAATGAGCTGAATAATCTTCCCCAAGGGCCATTGGAACCGCTTTCTATTGTCGAATGCCACGAGTACAATATCTTCAACATAAATCTTCTTCGTAATCTTCTCGCGTTCTAGCTGAAGCAGTTTGACTAGGTATTTTTTCTTGAATTGATCTCGCAAACTCGGCTAAATAGCTCTCATCTTCTTATAGAGTTCCTGGAGAGATCGAGTTGCTCCCACACTTCATGGCAGCTCCACATACTTCAGCGGATGCATGGAGTATGTGGTTCTGCCATCATCATTGGAGGAGTTAATGGAATTAGATCATCGCTATCCTCCGTTACTAACGACAAGGGTTTCTTATTGATAACAGATGCTACTGAAGACAGGCAACTTCTTGTATCATCATATGTCAGCTTGGCTGGTCCTAGCATCCCTCCTAACTTCTTACAATGCGCTCCAGGGCCGTACCGACAGTGGGCCGAGGTGGGCCGGTTCGACTAGGCCGGACGGCCCGAAGGAATGTATTAAAATTCATTAAGAAGGGCATGCAATAGCCTTCTACACTTTGTGAGTTTACGAATTTCGGATATTTGTAACAATTATTCAACAAATTTCATTATTAAATTGAACACACAATTAATCCTTGTTATTTTGTATCTGTATATTTGTCTGCGACTGTGATCACTTGTAAAGCTTTTAATTGAAATGAACCGCTGTAATATCAAATCGTAATCTTAAATGAGTTTTAAAGGGGTTTTTAGGGATAGTATATTTTGACCAGAATCAGAAAACTCTTTTTTATTTTACAATTAAATGTTCACAGAAAAGCACAATCTAACCATAACTTCATTTTACGATTTCGTAGTTTAGTTTATACAATGAAATTACGTCGATAGAGCCAATATTACAGTAACATTAATTTTACCGTTTGGTTAAACGAAACCGAAGACCAAATGTACACAAAAGTTTGTTTATAGTTACCGAAATTTCAAAAGGTACTGAAAAGGTCTTTTGGACGTGTTTACATTGTAAATGTCATAATGTAAGATCCCATTGGACCCTATTGGATTCCATTAGTAGTAAACTGGAACTTTTTCGACATTTTCGACGTTCAGGGGTTTCAACTGAAGGTTCGCGTGTGATTTATGAGTTCAACTGCCTCTGGCGTTGGGGGCCGAAGTCCCCGCAGCGCTTTAGCGCGGTGAGGACGAGGACACTACTATCCAGTAACATATCCTGTGTGGTCGGAAGACAAAATAACCTAGGCTTTAGAAGTCTGCTTGATGGTAGGTTTTTCAACTTCAGTCCAATCCAACTGCTTGATAATTGAGGCTACAAAGTTGGTCCCGTTGTCACTGTAGATGCTATCAGGTAGTTCTCGTCAATTTATGAAACGTTCTAGCGCCAAAAGAAATGCTTCAGCGCTCAACGATGTCACCAGGTCCAACTCAACAGCTCTGTAGACTGCACATGTGTATAAAACAATCCAACACTTACTGCCATCCTTAAGCCAAACTGCCAAAGTACTATGGACCGGTCAGGTCAGCTTCTGTCGGGTGAAACACTTGGTTACTCTCCACGCTGTTTGATGGCAAGGCAGCAGCTTTCCTTTGTAAGGGTTTTGTTTCATATATTCTGCACCCTAAACATCTGTGCATAACTTTCCTGTGGACTACATTTGCTCTACAACCTTGGAGAATCCAGTACTTTTCTCGCAGTTTTCCGAGCAGAAATTGTGCTCCAGCATGGTTTTAGGTCCTATGATAATCTTAAATAAGTTGACTTACAAGTGGATTACATTTGAGTAGTAAAACGGGAGATTTGATGTACTCGTGTCGTGACTTTACTCTGTACAACATTTAATTTTTGCAAACTTTTATTCCGTCCGTGTTCTTCTCGAAGCTTGATGTCAGCTTGAATTATTTTGAATGTTTTATCGTAGCTTCTCTGAACTTAGCAATTGATAAATTGAATCTTGCTGCTTGACCGCCTCTGCATCACTTCATAAATCTGCACACCCATGCTAAGACTCGCACATTGGTCCCGAACGATGAAAACTTATGAAAAATTATTGATATTGGCTAGACCTGTGTTGTTTGATTTTGACAATTTTCGTGAAACCTCTTCTCTCTTCGTCATTAAGATTCCTTTGGCCAATTATGTTCATTTCGAATTCATTCTGGCCCTTGCTACCATTTTGACTGTACTTAATTGTTTGGGTGAACAACCCCGTTACGGCAAATCAGCTGGGTTCATACTTCCAGGAACCGTCTCCAACATTCTGCAATTGAAATCTAAAGAATTACCTTAGTCCTTTTCCGCACATTTGTTTCCCACTTCTTGTCGGTCCTTCCTATCCATGCGGGTGCTGTTGCGGGAGTAATTCCAGTTATGCACAGGAACATTCGTCAGTTTCTAAGACTTGATGAAGTGGATTAAGTTTATTAAAATAGTATCAGTACAAGTATCATCCCTCGTCTGTCTGTCTCGTCTGTCGTCTGTTTGTCTTGCCAAGACAGGAATCGTTAATAACTTAGGTACAATATTTAGTTGGGGCTCACTTGTGTACATAATACTTGTCATTGTTGCATTATGCCTTGTTACTTGCACAGAAAAATGCAAGCAATTTAAATGTTCCATATAGCTAGAAGGTACGAGTAAACTACAAGGATCAAAATCAAACATGAGGGTAAAAAATGATAGGGCGACTAATTTAATTGCTTTTCAAGCATTTATGATGAGCCCGATAACAAAAATAAATCCGTTTGGTTATCAGATTCCTGCCATTTCTCAGCAAGAAGAGCGTGTTAACAGTTGGCCATTTGACCCAGAATCAACGTAATGAAGTGTACACTGTGTGAGTGTGAGTTATTTTAATGTTTTTATAAATGTTTGTTTTCCGTCCTAATGTTATACGATTAATAAATCATATAAATGCGTGTTACGAACAAATTTTTTTTATTGCTCTTAGTGTGCGTCAACATGAACTTTGTTTTTTTTCTCTTTGGAAGTTTTTGCATCCTAGAGACAGCAGTAGGTGCGTTTGTGAATGTTCACTGATTGTTAATGAATGAATGACTTGTGAAGTCAGGTGCATGGCGATTCCAGCTACAAATTCTTATTCTTAAACAGATTATTGAATAATCACTGGCGTGGTTGCAATTGGAGGTAAATTGTCAAAACCTAAGACTGGAGGCGCTCAGCAAGCAGGGAAATCCAGAATACAGGTAAGAAGAATCCATTCTCATATCCACGACGAAAACCCAACTCGCAAGTCACTATGCAGCCATCTCCTGAGGTGCGCATCCCAGGTCTAACGCCAACGGAAACGCAGCCGTCTGCCGCCAGGTGTACATGGACCCAAAACCCCAGAAAGTGTGAATTTTGTGAATGCGAACGTCGGACACGAAGGAAAACACAGCAGCAGCATTGCCAGGTCAACATTGACACTAAGCATCAGAAACTCTAAAGGTTGTAGACGCAAGTCCGGTGTCAATTCAAAAATGGAAAGTGAGTTGTAGAGGTCCTTCTTTAACATTAGGTAGACAGAAGATTTTAAATTCTTAATTAGGCTACTAAGAGCAATAATAAACATTTAGTTACTACTTTATACACTATAGCACTGTAGCATAAAGCATTAATCTCCAAAGGCAAAAAGTCCACATGAGACGTTATGTGGGAAGTCCAGGAATGTAAAGAAAGGAAAGTCCACACGTAATTCGAAATGTTCAGAAAGGTTTGAAAAGGACCAACAAGGCCAACGAGGGAATGGAAAAAGACCACAATTTGTCAAGGGATACCACTGGATGCTGCTGAGTAAGCCGAAAGAAATTACGATGCAATTAAGGAGAAACTTCTAATAAATCTAATAATTTCAGTTTTGTAGCAGTTTCCAAACGCCAGTTTGACAAAGGAAGAAAATCCAGAGAACGAAACTGCAGTTAGCTTATAATCATTAGTATTGCTTATTGCATATTTTTGCTATGCGGATACTTAAAAGCTAAATAAATTTTTTTCGTAGTCTTTCGTTTCGTAAATTTGAAGGGAATGCCGTGGACGAGTTCGTATTGTGAAGTATATTTCCAAAGTAGAATACCTGAGACTATTTACTGAAAAATTAACAAGTTAGGAGTTCGTCAGAAGTGTACGACTAATAAATGAATTACCAACAAGTATCAGTATCAGTTGTTTAAAACAATTGAGATATCGAACATATCCAATCGAGATAAGTTTTGTTTTTCATCTACATAACCGGATTAATGAATATTTTTTGCAATTTGTTGAGGAAAATTTCAAGCACCTAGTCTCTTATTAAGTCCCCATCTTAGTTTTTTGTATATAGTTTAAGAATAGGAAATTGAAATCTCTCGTAATGTCAACAAATAAGTATTTAGCGTCAGGCAGGAGAGAAAAGACTCTCTTCGCGATTGACTGCCAATGGAATTGCACCTGCAGAGCCCCAGTTTTAACCTTGCAAAATCGTCTCCCCAAAAAATCCAATCAAAAATTAAACTGACAAGGAATTAATATGAAATAATTTGATTCATTTAGAAGCGATAAACACATGCTAGCATGTTTTATGAAAAAAAATTAAGGACTTATGCCTAGTTCTTTCTTTGTTGGCAGGGGTAAATCTGTTTCACAGATGAAGCACCGTCATGCTTTCCGTCCGTCCGTCCGTGTGTCTTTCCCGCCAAATGCAGCCCGTGCACATGCTACCAGTACATTAATTAACACTACCTCACCTGCACGAACAAGGGTTCTGCTCGACATTTTGACAATA
>JAQIWV010000213.1:0-11016 GCA_034696705.1 Isotomurus plumosus
TGAAATTGAAAGCTCCTTTCACATTCACTAAATTAGAGACAGTAATTGGCTCACGAAGCCGAACAACCTGGAGATCAAACGACAACGGAGGTTTCTTTGCCTTTAATAATCTGCGAGCTGACTTATCAAAGACTCTGAGTGGCTTTGACTCTGCAGACCTTAAAGACAGACCAAGTTCCCACCTCGTCGGCTGGAGAAGTCTGGTGTTTGCGAATTTGCTCCACGCGTTTATCTTCTGAGGGTCAGTGAGAAAGCCCCTCATTAAGGGTCCAACCTGTACAAAGTCGTACTCCGCCTCCTCAACGTCCCCAACAATGTCCTTTTTGGTTTCCCCGGGTGTCACTTCGTACAATTCAATTCCAAAGAGGTTCTCCCAGACTTTCATCGTGCACTCCTCAAGCAGCTCCACCCAAACGCTCATCATGTCCGTCTCCAATCTGCCCCTTAAGTTTAAATTAAATCTGACCACTTGTTTGGCTGTCTTGAGGAAATCTTTCCCAGGGTAGAGTGTCACGTTGTGGTCAGTGTTCGGGAGTCTCACAGCGGGTCTTCTCAACTTTAACAAATCTGTTTTTGAAAGAGTTGCTTCAAAGGCCCGACGCTTCTTGCGATTGTGTAGAGAATAGATGGGCCACGAAATCACAGATGTTGCAGGAATTGACGTGTCTTGGGATTGCCGTTGGGAGTCTTCAGAGCTGACGTCGCTTCTCTTTCTCTTCCGGCTGGATGTTACGGCATCTTCGGACGTTTCCTTTTCTGACTCCGAGTCTAAGTGGACAACCTCCTTCTTCACTTGCGGAGGTCGCGGGATCTCCACGCAATCCTCACCTGTACGTTCATCATCCGTTTCCTGCTTGGCTTCCACAAGTCTAGAAGACGGACAGAGTGATCTCCCTACAACAAAATCACGACAAACAAAGACGTGTCCCTCATCAATCCATCAACAACATTCAAATTCAAAAACACTAAAAGACTTATTTACATTCCAAGTCTGTGACTTCCCATCGCAAACGAACAAACACGTCACTTCCAAGAATTGACTTTGTTTTTCCAGCGACATCCGCTGCAGCTCCTCTGCAAACACAAATTTAAGTTATTCTGTCGTGTTTAGCTATTTTATTGTTGTTGTTTTACCTGAGGAGGAACCGCACGAGACAAATTTCAGGGTTTTCCTCCCAGAAGATGAAGTCGGTGACGACGTTCTTGTCGCTGAAGAAGTCGAGGACGTCTCCCGGTTTGAGTCCTCCAAGACCAAAGACAACGCAGGAGCGTCGTTTATCGTTGTTTGTGAGCGTCTTGGCTCGTTGCCTCGTCCGTTTTTGATGTTCTTCCGTCAACAAGTGACTTGTCCATCGGCTTCCGTACTTCTTCGTCTTGACGTTGCACAATTTACACTCAAAAGTGACGTCAGACATTTCCCACACAATCCAAGTCCTCCGGGGTTTGAAACTTTGAGCTTCTCGGAGTCGCCGGAGTATCTGGAGCAGTTGGAGGTTTTATTGATTGGGTAACCGTTAACTTATTGGTGTGTGTGTAACAATGACTGCAACAATGCGGTAAGTTGAGTGCAAGATGATGATAAGCAGACAGGAGAGTAAACACAAGAACACTGAATGAATGAATGGGAATGGGAGCCACGTGCGAGATGAGTCAGATGAGTTTGCAGGAGAACTGTGAGACTTCCGCACGTCAAGGTCTCAAGTGTCCCCCACCCTTCACTACTATGAGTGAATGGTGACTTTCCGAAAGTCCTCAGCTTTTCCCCTATCAGTGATGCTTATCAGTGATGCTTATCAGGCCACCCAAGATAACCGATTCATGTGGAATCTCTCCTACATGTGAAGATAAGCACTCGTGACGTGACGTGAGTGAGATTTCCAAACTCTCCAACACTTGAACATCGATGAGATGAACTCCCGAGTAGTCAATGATGAGATCCTCGAGAGGAGTCTTCTCCAGCGACACTTCCTTCCGTTCCGCCACGTCATCGCCACGGCAAAAACTTCAGGGAAACATGAGACAAACGTAATCAAAAGTCACGTTCGTTGATCAATTGATCACTGATGTTGAATTTGGTAAGAGGAGGACCAGGTACCTATAGACTGGAGCTGAGCATTTTCCGTGGCGTGCACTACGTCAACGCCAACGTGGACGGCAAACCCGATGACGTGACGGGGGACGGACAGACTGGTGTGGTAGTTGGTCTGTCTGTAGAATGAACAGAAGAACAGAGTCAATAAAAGGAGAACAATGGGTGGCGGTGGCCGTGAAGGAAGAATGAGTGAGATGACCTTGAGGTCAGCCAGCAGTTTCCATTGTCGGTCCTTTTCTTCGCTGCGGAGGAACTCAAAATGCGACGACCATCTCTTCTGTGGTTATCGTCCCTCGCGCTCTCACTCGCCCTCGTCCACTCCGCCGCCCCTCCCCCAGGTAAGTCCCTCTTATCCTTACTATCGTATCTATTTTGATAACCACCTCCCCTTATTCTCTTCCAGCAAAAACCAGTGATCCAGGGGTCGCCAGGGGGTACGGTGCCAGACCAAACGTCAACAGCAACGCCCCCAAAAGCACCGGAGGGAATAACGCCAACGCCAATAGAAACAGCCCCAGCAATGCCAGCAGAAGTGGAGTGGTGCCAAGGGGCATGGACAACGTCAACGTCAACGGGACGAGAGGTGTCGTACGGAACTGCACGCGCGGGCGGAACAGCACGGACAAGACGTGTCGTGGGAAGAAGCACGTGATCCTGCGGAAGGTGATTCGCGTGGTGACGACGGTGGAGGAGGAGAAGGAGGACTGCGTGTCGAAGGGCGGCAGCGCGTGTCTCTCGGACAACGACTGCTGCTACGGGACCTGCACGCAGATGTTCTGTCCCACGGCGGAGCGGATTCTGGAGGAGAACCGGCGGGCGATGCTGGAGGAGCAGCGGAGGCGCGTGGAGGGGGACGAGGAGCGGAGGGTCGACGAGGAGGAGGAGCTCCTCATGCAGGACGACGTGGAGTACTACGAGAACTACGAGTGGGGCACCATCAGTCCCCTTGACGACAACAGTCGCCCTAACCCTTAAATAAAAACTATGACCTTTGACCTGGGGAGAAGTGAGATCAGTTTTATTCGTCTCACCTTCCCCCACCCGTTGCATTTCACGCGGGAAACAAACTTCACTTGGGTTCATACCGAAATAAATAAACTCCGAGTTCGACACTGCCGGTGGTCTTTTACGCTTATCGAAGTAGAGAGAGTGTCCTCACCTGAACTTCAACCTTATCATCAGTGGCGTTGATAAGCACACTGAGAAATTCACACATTCCGTCCCTCAGTTGTCAACAATGAGGGGTTCTTTCCTGCGCTACGGAGTTCGAGTGTTGGTTGGGTCAGCGGGGGTTGTTTCTTCTGGGTTGATTGTCTCCCACTGTGCGACCCCGTCCTGTCCCTCTCCCCCCGCCCCCTGTCCTCCCAACGACCTCCTCCCCACCACCCGATGGAACTTCAACTGGGACAGGTACGTCTTCCTCCAGTTCCTCTGACTCAGACAGAGGGAAATCACAATATATTTATTTGTCTTCTGCTCCAGACGAGACCCGGAGTTCCTGAAGAAGAAAGTGTGGACGTCGAAAGTCGACGAAGGTGGCGACGGGAAGGAAGAGAAGACTCTGGAGGTTCCGAAAGTTCGACGGAACATAATTCTGGTGCGCCACGGACAGTACAACCAAAGCGGAGATGACGACAAGTGCCACACCCTCACGGCGCTGGGGGAGGAGCAAGCGGCGTTGGCGGGGAAGCGGCTGAAGGAGAGTGACGTGCACTTCACGTCAATCGTGGCGTCGGGAATGACGCGGGCGATTCAGACGGCGGAGATAATTGCGAAGGAGATTGGGCAGGAGGGACTGACGGTGTGTGTGAAGGACACGATCCTCAACGAAGGACCTCCGTGCATCCCAGAGCCTCCGTACAGAAACAGGGCCCTCTGGGACCCGGACTTCTACGTCAGTCATTTTACTATATGCGAGTTGTAACGTTGTAAGTGTGACCTTGACCTTTGACCTTTCTGACCTGCAGGAGTTCTACGAGGAAGGAGCGCGGATCGAGGCAGCTTTTCGCAAGTACATCCACCGCGCGGAGGTGTCCCAGGAGAAGGACTCTTATGAACTGGTCGTGTGTCATGGGAATGTCATCAGATACTTTACGATGAGGTGAGTGATGACCTGACCTTTGACCTTGACCTACTCTTACTGAAGGGTGTGTGTGTGTGTGTGTGTGTAGGGCGCTGCAGTTTCCGCCGGAGGGCTGGCTGCGGCTGTCGATCGCGCACTCTAGTCTGACTAAGCTGACGTTGTATCCGGAGGGGGACGTCGTCCTCCTGGCGCTCGGCGACTGCGGACACCTCCCCGCCAAAAAGGCCACCGCCTGAATTTTGTTCACTGCCGTCCTTCTCATTCTTTCAATTGTTCTATTGTGGTGCCCAATTGCAACTTACGCTCATTCCGCTCGAATCCTTCGAGAGCAATAAAAAGTCTTCTTGTTACGTGTTGAGAGTTGAGAGACGTTCATCATTGGGAAGTTGGGGGTCTTGACATCGATCTCCCTCCAGTCATTCCCTCAGGAGGAGAAGTAAAGTGGAGGAACGGAGCTCTGGAGAGAACGTGGGTAGTCAGCTTATCAGTGGAGGAAGAGGAATCAGACGTCACTTTCAATGCTTTTCAGTGTTTATTACTATTTTTAAATTTTTAAACATTACAGTTCAGCGATATGGGGACACTTAATTCTATTCTATTAATTCGGTGTTGGTGAGTCAGACGTGGACTTCGGGGGAGCAGCTGCCGTCGTTGTTGTTTCCGTCCGCGAGTCTCCCCTCCTCCGCCTGGAGGAGCAGTTCGTAGACACTCAGCTCCGACTGCAGCGTCGTCTTTGAGTCCAGCAGGTTCCTCCAGTCCTCCAGGAGCCGCCGTTTGCTCCTCCGCACCTCCTCCACCTCCGTCCTCCGCTCCTCCACCTGCGCCTCCAGCCGCGTCCGCTCCTCCTCCAGGTCTCTCTCCAGACTCCTCAGCACGCGCTCCACCTCCTCCTTCTCTCTTCCCAGCCGCCGCAGCTGCTCCCGCCCCTCCTCCTCCACCCCCCGCAGCTCCTCCCGCCACTTCCTCTCCACCTCCTCCACGTCCTCCACACGCAGCTTCTCCAGCGCCTCCTTCAGCTCCGCCACCTTCCTCGCCATCTCCTTCCGCAGCACTTCCACCATCTTCTCCAGCTTCCCTTCGAACTGCCGCTCCTTCTCCTCAGCCACTTTCTCCAGACTCTCTTCATATGCCGACGTCTTCTGACAGACGTCCGTCTCCAGAATCCGCTTCTCCAGGCTCCAATCCTCTCGCTCCTTCTCCAGAGTCTTCTCTACGTTCACGCGCTCCTGGAACTCCTCCCGCGCCTTCTCCTCCGCTTCCTGTGCCTTCCGCGACAAGTCTTCGTTCGACATCTCCAGACTCGCCACCTCCTCCTCCAGCCTCACAACCTTCCGTTGTTCGCCACTCAAGCGATGTGTCATCTCCAGCAACTCTTTCTCCAGAGATTTGATCTTCTCCAGCGCGTTGTTCCGGAGTTGCAGTGATTTGTTGAGGGATTCCTGGAGACTTGCCAACTCGGCTTCTGTTTGTCTCCTTCGCTTCTTCTCGGCGGCCAGTTGACCTCGGAGGTCATCGGAGGTCTCTCCTTGCACTCGGGTCACTTCCCGAATCGTCTCCACTCGAGACTTCTCCAGGACTCCAATGTGCTCGCGGTATTTCGCCACTTCTTTCTCCAGAGACGCGTTTCTTTCGACAACTATGGCGAAACGACGATTTAAATCTGCGAGGACCGAGTTCTCTTCCTCCCTTTTCGACTTTAGGTTTAGGGAGGTGTCCAAGGAGAACTGGGTTTCGTCGACGTTGGAATCTTTGTCGACATTCGACGAAGGAGAACGGGTGATTTCGCGTTCGATTGTGATTGTGCGTGTGGTTTTGCTTGTGGTGATTTCCTCAGCCACCAAGCGTTTCTTGGGGTCACTGGAAGCGTCCATTGGAATGTCTGGGATTCGGAAGTACTGGAAGTCTTTGTCTTGCCAATGTGAAGGTTACTGGAGAGTGAATGAATGAGAGAGGGCCAGGCTGTTCTTTATATGGAAATGACATTGAACCTGCTTATCTGTCAGTGTGATATCACCTAATCTCCTGATAAGCGATGACCTCACCTGCCGACACACACAGACTGTGATGACCGACACATAAACATAAGCTACAGATAGCGTAGATGACTCACACGGATATCCTGTCGATCGTTGGATCAGACAGATGACAGACAGAGTGATGACGATGACAGCAGAGTGACAACAGTCGACAGATGAGTCACTCGATAAGCATGCGAAAGAACAGACACTATACGGAGGCTTTTCAGCGTGTTATCTCGTTTATTGATAAGTATTACTCTGGAAAAGGCGAATCTGTACGAAAATGACGTGGAGGAAATGAGTGTCGTTGACTTGACGTCGTTGTGACGTTGCAATATTAGTGAGGGACGGCAGAAGCACTTGAACGTTAAACCTTTAAACGTATTGCAGAATTCGACAGTCGACACGGTCGACCAGCTTACAGCGAAGAAGCTCTTGTGCCATCATCGCAACTGAATCCTTAAACATGAGCAACTCCATTCTGCACTGAATTCGACCGCGACGCTGTAAACAGAATTTGGTTCGACGACGGCGTCGTCACTGCGTCCCCATTCGCCACTTCCTTCGCTGCTCCTCCTCCCTCCTCCTCCACCGAAGCTCCTCCTCCTCCAGCAGCAATGTTCTTGTGTCTCCTCCACGCAGTCTGAATGAGTCTCGCGCAGTACTCCTCCCTCTGTCTCCACAGCGTCGAACTGACAGGTTCGTATCCAGGTCTGTCCATAGCAACAGCGACCTCGTTGACCTCGACAGCCTCCTCGATCTGGTTCCCCTTGCGGGCGAAGAAGTCCCTTGTGAGCGCATCCAGAATGTCGACGCAGTACATCATGTCCCCCTTGCAGATGGGGATGTCCATGGAGATTATCTTGTACTTGTTGGGCTTGTGGATCTGCATGGGCGGCTCGAGGATGTCGAGGAAGTCGGAGAGCTGGTCGTAGCGGATGTACTGGGAGCCGTCGGGGTCGAACTGCGCCCACACTTCGTAGTACATGTCGTAGTCGTCGTCTGTGAGTCCCTCCTGCACCTCCTCCGTCGCCTGCGAGTAGTTCTCCAGGATCACAGCGATGTACATGTTGATGATTATCAGGAACGTCATCACCAGGTACGACAGCAGGAACGCTATTCCCACCGTCTTGTTCCCGCAGTCCCTGCACACACACACAAGACCAAATTAGAGTCCCTGTGGTGGTGTCCTTGGTGTCCTCGGGTACTTACGCGGTAGTCCCCAGGTCAACGTCCTCCTCGGTGTCCCCACGGATGCACTCGTCCTCCCGGATGATGCCCGCCATGACTTCTGCCCACCCGGCAGACGTGGACATCTGGAAGAGGAGGATGATCGACTGCCCGAACGTCTGGAAGTTGTAGACCTCGTCAAGTCCCTCGCGCAACTTGACGTCCTTGAAGAAACTCATTCCGAAGATGGAGAAGATGAACATGACGAGGAAGAGGAGGAGACAAATGTTGAACAGCGCTGGCAGCGACATCGCCAATGCAAACAGCAGCGTTCGAATTCCTTTGGCGCCTTTGACGAGACGCAGCACGCGACCTACTTTCGCCACGCGGACTACTCGGAGGAGAGTTGGGGACACAAAGTACTTTTCGATAAGGTCGGATAACATCATTCCTGCTATGGACATCATCACCACCACGAAGTCCTGAAAGGTCAAAGGTCACAAGGTCAGAGAGGTGTACTGTGGAGAGGTCTGAGGTCAGAGGTACTTACAAAGAGGTTCCAAGGCTCAATGAAGTAATGATATCTGAGAGCGAATATCTTTGCGAAGCACTCTGAGGCGAAAATGGCGATAAAGATGGCGTTGAATATCTCGAGGACTCTGTCCCAGATCTCCGTCTGCTGGTAGTGGTCCATCGTCATGGTGACCATGTTGATTCCAATGAAGAGCATAATTATCATGTCGAACTTCTGGTGCGTCACTATTTCAAAGACCACGGCTTGCGGACGCCACTGCGGACGAGGAATCGCCTTCACTGGCTTCTTCGACCCCATCTTCTTCATCGCCGCGTAGTACTTCTTCTGGTCCTCCGTCATAAACATCTCCATCGACCCTCCGCTCTGAAACAAGGCACGGTAACGTCATCTTTCAACGTCACGTCACCACAAGCACGTCAAAACCTCATACCTTCTTCTTCTGCTCGTTGAAGTTGTCGATGATGACCCCAATGAAGAGGTTGAGGGTGAAGAAGGACCCGAAGACGATGAAGACGACAAAGTAGATGTACATGAAGAAGGAGACCTCGCGCGCGGGCTGCTGGTCGAGGTCGCGGGAGTCGATGGCGTCGAACATGATGGGCATCCATCCTTTGAAGGTCGCCACTTGGAAGAGACACAAATACGCCTTCCCCACGTGGTCGAAGTTCTGCACCGAGTTCACCCACGTGAAGTTGTTCGCCAGACACTCCGTCTTGTTGTTGATGATCCGGTAGTCGGGAATCGAGTCGTCGTGGTCCAGACACTGAAAAGATAAGCAGACACACACATTCGTTATCATCAGTAGTGACCTTCCAGTGACTCTTTCACACTTCCACCTGACGATATCTTACCTTGTGGTATTTTCCGTTGAATAGCTGGACTCCCATGATGGCAAAGATAAGCCAGAAGATGAGACACACCAGGAGGACATTGAAGATGGAAGGAATCGCTTGGACCAGCGCGTTGACGACTATCCTCATTCCCTGCATCCGCGACATCGCGCGCAACGGCCGCAACGCGCGAAGTGTCCGCATAGTTTTGAATGCCTGGACACTACCGAAGCCCATCATGGCCGCTACGAAGTTGATGAGTGAGACCATGACGATAACAAAGTCGAGCCAGCACCAGGCGTTGGTGAAGTACGCGACAAACCCCAAGGCAAGCCACTTGATGAGCATCTCAAAGAAGAAGATGACTGTGAAGATGCGGTCCATGTAGAAAAGAATGTCGGTGAGGATCGGGTTGTGCGGCAAGTGGACGTCTTCCAACGCCAACGCCAATGAACTCAGGAGGATCATGATGATCACGGCAGTTTCAAAGTATTTGTTCTCAATCAGACGAAACGTCTTTAGCCGGAGGTTCGCCCACGCCACTCCAAACGGCGTGTCTTCGCAGAGGAAGATCGGAAACCGCTCGTAGAAACTCGGAAGCATGCAATCCACTGGGTACTCCTCCTCAGGCTCGTCGTTCTTTGGAGGAGCTCCTCCTCCTCCCTCGGGGGCTCCTTCTTCCCCCTCCTCCAACCCCGTGTCGTCTCCCATGTCTTCATCACACCATTCCAGCTCCTCCTTCTCCTCCTCCTCCCCAGAGTCCTCGTCCTCCACGTCTTCTCCTCCAGGAACTCCTCCAGTGTCCATCAGGTCGCGCTCCTTCTCCCGATGTACCTTTGTTTTCTTCTTGGCTGCAGCTGCAGCGACAATGTAATTGTGGGAGCCGTAGGAAGCCATAGAATCCTTGTCTGCGTCTTGCTTGTTGTTCTCCAGAGGTTTTGGAGGAGGAGCTCCTCCAGGAGAAGTCATGGAGGAATCCTCGTCAGTTGGAGCTTGGAGCCTTTTCAAGTCGTTCATAAGCTTCTTGGAGTTCATGACAAGTCTGGCTGTCTCTGCGAGTCTGGGAGGTCTCCTGGGCTTGAGTTCCTCCGGAGGTTCCTCCGGCTCCGGAGGAGGAGGAGGCCTGGGGAGGATTCTGTTTTTGGCTCCAGAGATAAGGGAGGCGAGGTAGACGACGAAGAAGTGTCTGATTCCGCCCTTGACCCATCTCTTGAAGCGGCCGATGCGGTTGAAGGCCTCTGCGATTTTGTTGGTCTCTGCGTCGGCAGTCGGGGCGGAGAGGTTGGAGGCGCCGAAGGAGGAGAGGAGGAGGGCGAGGAAGAGGTTGAGGACGACCAGGTTGCCAATGACGACGGTGGCGAGGAAGAAGGGGACGCAGGCCATCCCCGTGACGAGCATGCAGTCCCACATCGACTCGATCCACTCCCCGCACAGCACGCGGAAGATGATCATGAACGAGTGGCCGAAGTCGGTGAAGTTCCAGCGCGGCATTTCCCCCCCGGGGAACTTGGCGACTTGGTCGAAGTAGTTTTTGGCGAAGAGCTGCATTCCCATGACGGCGAAGATGAAGACGATGATGATGAAGACGAAGACGAGGTTCCCCAGCGCCCCCATCGTCTTCCCCATAATCGAGATGAGCAGGTTCAGTGTCGGCCACGACTTGGCCAGCTTGAACACTCGCAGCAGACGGAAGCTCCGCAGGGCAGAGATCCCGGGGAGATTGGCGTCCTCGAAGATCTTCTCGATGAGGGACAGTGCCACGATGAAACTACAAACAGAAACTTATCTTTAGTGTGTCGAAAGGAAAAAGGTCGACAGTCGACACTTACAAGTCGAAAACGTTCCAGCCAAACATGAAGTAGAACTTGGGAGACATGGCGATGAGTTTCATGGCGCACTCGATGGTGAAGATGGCCGTGAAGACTGTGTTTCCTGTCTTCAGGGTCTGCAGAAGGAGAGAGTAAAGTTTAGAGATGTGGTTGCCATGGCTACGGTTGGTTGTCATGGTTACCTGGTTCATGATGTAGTTCTCCTCGAGGCCGTAGTGGTCGAGGGCCATGAAGACAGTGTTGACGACGATGGCGATGGTGATGAAGAGTTCAGTGAAGGGGTCGAAGACGAGGAAGGCGATGATCTTCTTGAGGAGACTCCACGGGAAGCCGCAGTCCCAGACGCAGAAGATGTCGATGCAGCGGAAGCAGCCCTCGATCAGCTTCTGCCGGAGGAGCTCCTTGAAGGGGACGCGCTCCTCCTCCTCCCCCCCCGTCTCCACCCCCCGCGACCCCCGG
>JAQIWV010000214.1:0-10993 GCA_034696705.1 Isotomurus plumosus
TATGCATTTCGTGCAAAGAAGAGTAAGCATTCATTCGCTAACAATTACGTTCAGTAGCAATTTATAATTACAGTGTTATGAAAGCATTTAAATAAAATGGGGTTTGTTATTCGATTATATTCCTAAAGTTTCTCTACTGTAACTAATTAGTGTAATTTCTATAGCTGTTTATGTTTTTTCTAGAGAAAATATTCACACGTTAGTTTAAACTTTTCCAAATCTTAATACTATTCTAAAACCCCAATTAAATAAAGTCAGTTATTTTATAACGTGAAAAACTTCTTACATTACAGTTTGATTCGTTTTGTTCCAACTTTCTTATGAAAACTCAATGATTAACTGTTGACTACTTGTAGTATTCACTAGAGCATGTAAGATTAAATTTTGTTGTTTGTTAATATCAAAATTTATTTTGAGAGTAGTTTGAAACTAACTCATCATTCAGCCTAAAATTACGTATCTCCATTAATATTTTAGTAATATGATTGCAACTTAAGTGAAGTGACAGAAAAAAATTAAAATATAAAACATTTCAGTTTAACAATGCAACGGTATGCTGTTGGGGCTATGCAGTTCCTGGTTCTGTCGTGTCTGTAGGGGTCTTCTGGGTAGTCCTTCTACAAAGAATGACTCTCCTTAAATGGCTGGCACAGGAATTCTCCGAATTGAGGGAATAATGAGGCACAAGGATTGTGAGTAGGGAATTTAGATTTTTTAAGATTTAGATTTAAGGAAGCAGGTCTACTAAGGAAAGCCGGTAAGTTTGAATTGGAGTAAGGAATTAAGGAGTAGAGGAGTTACTTGGGGATTGGAGGTGGGTTTGTGTATATTAGGGACAAGGCCTTGACTCATGAGTCAGGAGGATTGATACGGGAATCCTAGATATATAGGCTTGGGTCACAACATTTAATCAAGTATGGGCTCTTGTTAAATATCGTTAAATTAACATTAACTAATCGTTACTGGAATTATCATTAACTTCTGACGTAGGCATCTGCCATAACAATCCTCGCATCCTCAATTTTCATTCAAATGAACACACACACATTCACATTCAAACACACATTCTCTCAACTTTCGGAAAAAAGTTCCTTCGTATCTTGAAAACACAGGCAATCTCAGAATGAAGCACAAACAAATTAAATCAATAGTATTTAATAGTAAATTCAAAGTTTGTTTCTGCTTCAAGATTTGATATTGATTTAAAAACTGATTGCTAATATAGATAAAACCTGAGTTTTACGTCTTGAATTCTCACGAACTGTGAATAAGATTAGTCAGTTGAGTTAAGGTTCCAGGTTGGAAAGGTACACTTCTTATTCTGCCTGAGGAGACACCAAAGGCACTTAGAAGGTCCACAGTCCACACTTTATCCTAGGAATCAATTACTGTATCAATTCATGGAATTCTTCACCAATCGCAGCAAATCTGTAACATTATAGCTGCTACAAACACCGATCAAAGCGTCAATGTTTTTCAGTGTTTTTTAGAACTGAATCCACCTCTATTTCTTCCCTTTTTTACATGAGTCTTGTCTTCCTGGTCAGTTTGCTGGAATCAACTACCGTCGTACTGGTTTAGACTTTTATTCTCGGTCTTTCGATTTCTCAACGTCTTTCTGCTTCTGCTTCACTAGCAATGTCGTCTCCGCCTGAGAACGTCGTCCCTTTTAATTTGCCATCTGAACTACACTAACTCATTTTTCCACATTGTAACAACTATTTGAACTTTTCAATTTCAATTTTACACAATAAAAACCAAACGGAAGTTCTCTTGATAAGTTAATTGCAGTGTGTCAATTAAATGTCCTGTGAATTGAATAAGAAAACATTGGATGATAATGCAATGCTGTGGGTAGACTGACATATTGTTTTAAAATTGAATTTTGATTTGATACATGTTGTTAATAAAATCAGTTCGAGTCACAAATAGTCCAGATCTTTAGACTAAATTGCAGTTAGCATAATTAGTAATACATAGCATGAGAACAGCTGATATTCTCCCTTCAACTTCTTGCACACTGCTATTTGAAACTGCGAGTTGCACGGCACCAGAGTCACTTATCTTTAGTTATCAATTCCTTACTTTGCTCTGTGAAGCTTTGTATTCACATTGTCTTTTGATATCCTTTCGTGTTCTTATTTGTTTCCAACCGTGGTGATTTTATGCTTTGTATATCCAACAGTAGTATTTTCATGACTCATCCGGCAACAATATCGCGCATTTTTTAAAAGAGAAGTTGATCATTTCCCATGCATGGGTTCACAGATTTCTGATAGTTCTGATTGTATCACGCTGCACAGAAATCCACAACGTTTTATTATCAAAGTCGCAAAATTACACTTTGAAAGCTACACATATTGTAGATGCGATCTCCTTTATTTCTATAAATACAGTAGACAGAAATTCAATGTCCGCAGACGCCTCTTATGGGAAGGGTGACTTTAACATGGGAGGTTATATGGCTGCTTGTCCCGAAACCACTGTAACCCAACAATACATAGGTGAGTCCTGCTTGTTGGGAATTCCAACCGCGGTACTGCGTCTGTTTTAAAGAAACATCTACCCAATTTCCAGTCTTCAAGTGGAATTTTGGGGAGATCACGTCTACAACAAAACACATGCGAGTAGTTTTGTAAGTGTCCAAATAAGTAAGTGTATTCAGCCAAAAATTACGTCTCTACATTATAATCATATTCAGTAATATGATTGCAGTTTAAGTGGAGTGACAGTGCATAAAAAATGATTTAAATGAGTCTACGTCTACTGAAATTCTAAATGTATGTTACTCAAACGATATGAAACATTTTTTAAACATTTTAATGTGTATAGGTTCCTATACAAGTAGAGTTATCTTTTACAACTGACACTGACATTTGCCAATTCTTAGTTTTATAGTTCTCGCAGACATTTTGTTCAAGACGACTAAAGACAATTATATTTAGTCACGTTGTCTTAACTTCGGAATTAAGTTTAATACTTTTTTAATCTTGAAAACGCTTTGACATTTTTTTCGTTATGCATCGTGTTGAATTGAATCCCGAAATGAGAACCCTTTCAGTTTGGGAATAAACAAATGGAGTAAAGCAATGTCAATATTAAATAAATTATTCAAATTTTATTAACGCGATAAGAAAGAGCAAAGATAAGAATCGTGAACCAAAAGAATCCGGTTTTTTTACCCAATAACTTCATAAGCGTTGACTAAACGTTCTGAATTAAAATACATTATATCCAGTAGCCAACTTACTATAATATGTCAGGATTTCGATCTCCAACATAGTTGTGGTGTTGTCATCTTCTGTCATTTAGTTGATCATGTTGATCAATTGGGTATCAAAGCTGATTGGTAAGCAGGTAAGCGTATTTAACTTTAAAAATGAGGGAAATAAGAATAAATATCAATTGCTTATACTATCCACACTTGTTAAACTTAATGCTTTCTGACTACAATAGTAGAAATCCTTTACACTTCTGTTGCATTGCTTGCAAAATGGACGAGTCTAAAACTTCGGTGTGGATTAAGGTTATCTCACCACATTCCTACAATGTTGAGACTCACTTTATTTTTAAATAAGTGGGGAGTTGTTGTTTGTTTCAATTATATGTTGAAGTTCAATCTTAAACTCATATTTATAAAAAAATTACTTGTTCAATTGTGAAATAAGATGCCCTTAACGACTAAGCTACGAATTACTTTGGAGAAATTACGATACACTTTGTTTCAGTCAAGAGTCAATTACATTCAGTCACAAAAATACAATAAAATGTAATGTAGTGTTCAAATGCAATTTCTCAGGATTGCAAATAACGAAAGGCACAGACAACCAAAACTTTTCCACTTTAATGTATTCCTCGCCAGCACTGCAGCAGTGCGTAAATTAGGAGGTATGGCAGGTGTCTAGATATTTCAGAATAAAATACAAGTTAGCACTAAATGATTGGGCTCCCTGGAATAAATTGTGAAGGACTAATATCTGTTAATATAACAGCATAAAACAAAACCAACTTAAATTGTTATCTGGCTTTTTCTGCAATTTCTAACTGTCGATTTCTCAACGTTTGACGTCTAAATTCTTTTTGTTTTAACACGAACAGAAGCGTTTCCTTGAATATATGTTGTCATTGAGGATGAGTTTTGAAAAGAGAATAAATGGAAAATATGACTTCAATATAAACCAGCAAAACAAACTTATACCCTCTGTTTTGATTGTATTAGTATTCAAGGCAGAATAAACTCAATTTTAGATGTCTGTGGAATCTAAAATGGTCTTTAAGTCTTAGGCCAACTCTTTACAGACCTGGCTATTGCACTTCAAAGCAAAAGTACTTAGAGGACAATTGACTACGTAATATTATTGGCGAAGAAGCTTACAAAAATTGATTAATTGTAAACAGTCTCTTCACATATTTTTAGCAAGTATATTATGTTGATTTTAAGTAATGAGTAAACCTTTTCGCACGAGGTTCACGTACAATAAGTTATTCTGTCGTGTGTTCACATGGCAAATAATATTTGAACAGTATTATTTTAAGTCCGGAATTGAATGACATAACTTGCAGGAAATAGATAATGACTACAATAAAGTTCGTTTCTGTGTCCTTGAAATATAAAAATAAGCTGCCAAGGACAATACCTATCCATCATTGTAATATTTAAGCTTGTGACTACATTAGTTTCTAAACTCCGTTGTATTCTGCTAATTGTTGACTTCTGAGAGGAGCAGGAGACGTCTTAACTCCTGCGTAGCAACTTTCAAGTTTTGTTCGTAATTCAGAAAATATAAACATATAACACAGTGTTTGTACAGGTAGAAAACTAGTTTCATTTACGTATGTTTCGGTAAATCCAGTCCTTCCACACATGGTAAATATTATCTCAATTTTTATTGCGTTACTTCCTTGCCGTGGACTTCAAAAATCTAAGCGATAGTTTTAATTGAACAGTGGATTCTTCAGCTGTAACCTTTTGTGAATTAATTTAGCTTAAAGATATTCGATATACATTGAAATGCACGCAGTGGACTCAGCGGCTCATCAGTTCAATGATTGTAATACTCGGTCATTTATGAAACATGGCGTGTCACGATTAGATTATTAGTCATTGTCCTCCAGTCTTAACGTGAGTCTCAATGTATTAGGTATTTTGTGGAAACATTTGTTGGTATTGCACAGCTCGCTCAGGTCAGTCAATGTTATCTAAAAATATTTATTGCTTGGGGTTCATAACAAAATAATACTTCTGTTAGGATAATTTATAACTATTTTACTCAGATTTGTTTTGTTGCCATGTCATTGTGTTTTTACAACTTATTTGGAAAATTGCGGTCACATTCCTCCTAACCCGTCATCACGAAATACTCATAAAATATCTTCTCTCCTCACAAAAACTATTTCTCTAATATCTTCAACGGAATTAACTAGAACTGTGTCATATTGTAGCTCAGTCCCAACGCTTATTGCGTTTTGCAAAAGCAGTTGTTAGTCTATGTGTGTCTTAGTCAAAACAGCGAAATAGAACACAACATCGAGCATCTACGGGTATCGTCAATTTATTACGTCGTATTTAAATTATTAAATGCAGAGGCTCTTGGAATCCCTTGGAATGAGTACTTTGATTACTATTGGTTTATATCCATTGGGCTAGGCTAGACTAAACAATGATTGACCCACAGACACACACACACTTATACCATACTGTAGATCTATCCTATCCTATGCATTTACTTACATTAGCTCACGCTGGCTGTAAGTCGGACCCACGCCGCTTATTCTGCTACAAACTACCCTTCACGTCTGATTCTTGATCGCACCCCCGCACTCTTATTTAAGGATACTTGGCGTAAAAGCTCTTTGAAATTTTACGGCAGCCTGGAGGTTGTCAGTAGCTTTAAGAGCCCTTGGGATGAGTTGCAAATGGAAGCAGAATTAGAGAGGCAGCTTCAGCAGAAAAATTCATCAAAAAGAATAATATGTTGGTTTTAAAACCAGTTTGTTTTCCTACTAATTGAAATTGGCGCTGTTCAAATTAAGTGTAGTGTTTGTTTCAAGTAAATTTAACAACCAAATTACAATTTTAAATGAAGCAAAAAAAACAAAAAATAAAATAAAAGGAGGGATCGAACTCGGGTCACTCCGGGCAAAACAAAATGCTTTAGCCACTGCCCCAAACCGCCACTCATGTAGACTACTCAGGTTTAGCTTCCCTAAAAATCCCCCATCAGTAGGGAAGGTTCAACAGTGTCCTTCTACTAAGAGTATTAATATTATGTCGGTAAGCACTTTAATATTAATTTGTAATACAAATTTTGTATTATATCTTTAATGGCTGCAACATTCTACTTTTACACTGTTGGAAGTAAAATAACGGAAAGTTAATTTAGAAATATTAGTTTTTTGTTCCTTTGGAATAACTCTTTGATGAACCTTCATTACAAGTTTATTTGATGAAACTTTGCTTAGCGTTTAAAAAACAGTGGACCCCACCAGAATTTCTGTACAACTTTTTAACCTGATTGAGTTCTAAGCTGTTTCCCAAATGCGATCATACGTTCGTTCGATATTTACGTTCCCAATTTACGAACTGAACAAACATAATTTTAATTTCGATGTTTGTTTTCATTTTTGCTCCGCTGGAGGTCAATCGCCGTTATTCCAGATGTTAATTAAATATAATACTAGACGAAGCATTACCATTTCACATAGACGAATCTATTTGCTTGAACGAGACAATGACTTTAGAGTTTTCTGCGTTAACTCCAATCAAGTTTCTCAAATATTCTCGAATAGATTTTATCGTTCTAAAGGAATTCATTGTACATCTACGCTTGCGTAATTCTCAAAGCAATGTGACAAAATATAATAAATCTATGCAAACAAAGTACCCAAATCTAACATTTCCGTTTTATTAAGTTCCTAGACCAACAATAAAAGAGAAAGACTGGAAGTGTAATAGAGAAAGCATATCTCCTGTGAGCGTTGAGTGTAGGCTCTCTGAATCTTCCCAGCCAATCTACTCACTTAGGAATCGTCCTTGTAGATCAATGAGATCACTTGAGAGATTTTTACCCTTTTCTTTCCGGCCTTGTTCTATTTAGTGCATGAAAGTCCATATATTCTAAATTCATTGCATAATATTTATTCCAGGGCACAGAGTAAGTTGAAGACAAAAGGAATATTCAATGAAGCCTTAAAGTCAAGGAGGAATTTTTAAAGGTAACTTAACGTTTGTCAGTTTGTTTGTCAACAAGCTTTCAACGTTTTCATTTTCTTTAGCGCAGATAATCCTATCAACATATCTTAACCAATCACTAGGTGAACGTTTGACAGATTGTTCCAGTCATTTTTATGAAGCTGCGACGTAAGTTTGTAATGCATAAGAAACTTGAAGACAACTTTTATTTCGAGGACACAAACTGCAGCGCATAAAAAGTTACTTTGGGGTCCTATATTTCCAGTTTTATATTTTAATATTATTATTAAGACCCCGTGTTATTTCCTTAGCATCGACATTTAAAAAATTGTGTGCTGTTTAAAAAAAGTGCACCAGTAATTTAAAAATGTGAAGACCTCATACCAGATGTAAATTTCACAATATGGAAGAACTAATCAAATTAAAGGAAGCATTGATATTCGTTTTTAAATACATCTATCCACAGATTCATAAAACGAAACCTCTGAGCGACGTCTCTTGAAGTTGGAGATACAATTTACAAAGAAAGTAAACAGGTGCATGTTCTTTAAATATTTATAAAATTTATAAAAATGCAAACTATGACAGCCATTTTGTGCGTATTTTCTCTAAAACACGTACACTGCTAAATCCTGTTTATATTCCAAGTACTTCCAAACTTCCAAGTACTTGGACAATAGTAGAAAGTATTTCTGCGTAATAAATACGGATCCAAAGCACAAGTGGCAAACCACTTCACTTTTTACTTCGTAATGGTAATCTTGTGTGTATTTTAAAAATTTCCAATTAACCGTTTTTCCTCGTAATATGATTAACTTATTAAGTACTAAATTTTATACATAATCTAGTTGTGTTTGTCTAAAGCATCTTTGAGAGCATTATTGGTGGGAATATCTATGCCCCATTCAACGCGTACATGTGTAAATCGGTTAAAATGTTGACACTCAAAGAAATTCTCCTTTTCAGCGTAATCATATGCACTAATTTGCCTACCTGTGCATTTATAACCGTTTTAGCAAATAATAGATCGTTTATGTGAATGGCACAAAGATAAAAACATGTCTGATTATACTTACCAAGGAAAGATATTCGGATTAGTTTATCAGTCAGAATGAGGACTGTACGTGAGCCATGTGGTGTCTGTCAGAAGATTAACAAATTGTAACTGGTTTGAAGGTGCAAAGAAAAAGATGACAACTTTTCTCTCCTTCACAGAATATTATTTCGTTTTAGCCTACGATCGACGATGTTGACTAAAGAACTGTAGCCACAGAGATTTAAGCAATCTCACTCTCGCTCAGTCCCTCCAATTCGTCACTCAGTGCGGTGTTAGGGGAGTTGCGGCAGCCTTTCAGGTTGGCTCACTTGAGGGTATCCTCGGAACCACTTTATGTGGGAAGCTTCCCAAGATCTACCGTGACATTTACGCACCCCCATTCATTTACCCATGGAAACGCATCGTAGTGAGTCAGAATACTACGCGCGTCATTCATAAAATAGTGTTTTGATTTTTACTTTTGTTTTATTTAAAATTCAAATTAATAAATAAAACGTTGCCAGTCAATCGAATAAAGTATTTTGCTATCAAAGTACAAAATATTCTTGAAAAGTTTCCATTTTGATCCACCAAACATTGAAAAAAGTCCCAAAAAGGTATGAAAAACAAGTTTTAGGAGATGGTACGATTGAGCTGAGTCTAAGTGTACAAAACCTGTCAATTGGTAAGAAAATTTCCAACCCCTATTGAAAGTTGACACTTCTGGCTACAAACTTACAAAACTATACTTTTATGCTGCTGACGATTTGTCAATGAGAAGTAAAAAAATCATGACATATATCATGGTCATAAATATTTAAATAAATAAATAGTATTTGATATTTATGACCATGATTTAATACAGGAATGAATAATAAGTCGATGATATTACTTTCGAATTTGAAAAGCATACATAAACCAAACAAAGTTTGGTATAAAAGAATTATTGCTTGCAAACCTTTTCAATGGATTTTTCAATGGCTACTCGTATAGAAATATGGACACGCATTTTCTCAAAATATTTTTCGCAGCATTCTTGCAATACTCTATAAACATTTTATTATCAACAAGGTGACTGATGCATGGCAACAGAAGCAACAGGAATATTAACGCGTGTTTATTTATTAACTTCCAAGTGATTTTTTCACTCATGTTAAATTAAAAAAAACAGTTTGTAAATATTTAAGAATATAATTACGGTGGTATTAAAGCTTATAGAATTTTCCTGACTCTAAAGATAAATAAAGAAAGATATAGTGTGACACATTTGAAAATTTTCGAAGGAGTGATAATTATGCATACTTTTCAACTTTTCATCAAAATTGAACTTTTATTAAACTCTGTTAATATCTGAAAATACTCACTTAAGCCCAATTTAACTAACTTGTAGTACTTATCAGTTAGGAAAGGTTTTGTTTAAAATTTGAAATCCATCGCATCTATTTCTTAAACAACTTTATTCCCAGATTATTTGGCTAATGAGAACATGCAATCGCGATGAATTTCCAAAACTACTACACCGATTGATATAAAAATAGCGCATTTGTAGAACAGACCAAGTACTTTCTCCCAAACTTAGTGCCAATTTTATGATCAAGCCTCTCGCCAGAATCACTCGAATGTGTAAAGAAAATGTATTTTTATGGTTTTTAAACGAACTATCAAGGCTTTGATTTATAGAAAAGGAAGGTAATTTAGGTTTAGTTTAAACTTGAAAACTGGGTCATTCATGACAAACTATTTTATCTAATATGACCATGATATTTATGACAAATATTAAATTTTTGACCATGATATTTTTATTTATGACCATGTGGATTATTAACGACTTAAAAGAAGTTGCACTTATTCATATTTTTGGGTCTAGTTTGAATAGAGAGCAAATGCTATTCGATACTACGTTTACAACTAGGCTCCTTTGAAAGGATTTAATAGACTGAGATACTTTAACCCTTAAAGCCGTAACCCGATGGACACGCTGTCCAAAACCGGCAAACATTTTCGGCAAACATTTGCTTTTAACTCCGTAACTGATAAATCCAAGGCCATGTGAATGTTTGTAATCGTTCTTGGATAGTTTACCCAGCATAGATTTTTAATTCAAAGTTGTGGGGTCCACAGGACGCTCACAAAAATATCGTGGTCAAATTGAAACAGCTAAAATAATGCTTCTTGTCTGACTCAAGACACAGTTTCCATGTCCTTATTAGTAAAATCGAGCTGAAATACAGGGGCATAACTATAAATTAGTGGTATTCAAACAAAACTGTAATAGTGATATCCTTAATTTTTCTACCCTCATTTTAATATTAAATTGGGTAAAATAATTGTACAAAACAAAGAATCCATATTTACATACGCATCATTATTGCAAGTAGTAATTTAAATTCGAATGAATTACCACAAATAAATATCAACTGTAATAAATACGTAAGTTATAATAATAAAAGTAATAAATCTGCATCATGTATAACTGCAAATAACTCAAAAGTGTGTGCATCGATTTCAATCATGTTTTTTTTATTATGTACTACAAGCGATGGGGGTTCTTTTGACATTTCCAAACTGACCGAAATCAGTATGAGTATGGAGCAGTGGGGCCTCAAACTTAAAAAATGGTTTCTTATAGCGGGATCTTATGGGGAAACTCTTCGTAGAAATGCATGGATACGATAGCAACGAATAGTATTGCCGCGATCATGAAACTGTCATCAAAAGGCATCATTGTAGAAGCTCGTTTCAGCAACTGAAAATGAATCTCTTTC